>JAQFVV010012409.1:12741164-12951467 GCA_028023455.1 Epiperipatus broadwayi | reverse complement strand
TTCATTTCCAAGCTTAAAACGCGCTATGACCATGCTGGTATACAGTAATATATTTTTAATAAATTTTTTCACTGATTTTGTCATATTTCGGTAGAATTATCTAAATTATCCTGAACTGCAATGTTAAAGTATTCAAATTCATCAATTTTTATTAATTTGTCACCTGGCTGTATTTCCAAGCTTAAAACAAGCTTTGAATATGCTGGTGTACAATACTATATTTTAAATGAATTTTTTTACTGGTTTTGTCATATTTAGGTAGAATTAGCTAAATTATACTGAACTACAATGTTAAAGTATTCAAATTCATCAATTTTTAAAAATTTGTAACCAGGCTGTATTTCCAAGCTTAAAACGCGCTATGAACATGGTGGTAAACCGTAATATATTTTTAATAAATTTTTTCACTGATTTTGTCATATTTCGGTAAAATTAGCTAAATTATACTGAACTGCAATGTTAAAGTATTCAAATTCATCAATTTTTAGGAATGTGTAATTTGGCTGTATTTCCAAGCTTAAAACCCGCTAAGACTATGCTGGTGTACAGTACTATATTTTGAATGAATTTTTTTACTGGTTTTGTCATATTTAGGTAAAATTAGCTAAATTATACTGAACTGCAATGTTAAAGTATTCAAATTCATCAATTTTTAAAAATTTGTAACCAGGCTTCATTTCCAAGCTTAAAACGCGCTATGAACATGCTGGTATACAGTAATATATTTTTAATAAATTTTTTCACTGATTTTGTCATATTTCGGTAGAATTATCTAAATTATACTGAACTGCAATGTTAAAGTATTCAAATTTATCAATTTTTAAAAATTTGTAACCAGGCTTCATTTCCAAGCTTAAAACGCGCTATGAACATGCTGGTATACAGTAATATATTTTTAATGAATTTTTTCACTGATTTTGTCATATTTCGGTAGAATTAGCTAAATTATAATGAACTGCAATGTTAAAGTATTCAAATTCATCAATTTTTAAAAATTTGTAACCAGGCTTCATTTCCAAGCTTAAAACGCGCTATGAACATGCTGGTATACAGTAATATATTTTTAATGAATTTTTTCACTGATTTGGTCAAATTTCGATAGAATTAGCTAAATTATACTGAACTGCAATGTTAAAGTATTCAAATTCATCAATTTTTAGGAATGTGTAATTTGGCTGTATTTCCAAGCTTAAAACCCGCTAAGACTATGCTGGTGTACAGTACTATATTTTGAATGAATTTTTTTACTGGTTTTGTCATATTTAGGTAGAATTAGCTAAATTATACTGAACTGCAATGTTAAAGTATTCAAATTCATCAATTTTTATTAATTTGTCACCTGGCTGTATTTCCAAGCTTAAAACAAGCTTTGAATATGCTGGTGTACAATACTATATTTTAAATGAATTTTTTTACTGGTTTTGTCATATTTAGGTAGAATTAGCTAAATTATACTGAACTACAATGTTAAAGTATTCAAATTCATCAATTTTTAAAAATTTGTAACCAGGCTGTATTTCCAAGCTTAAAACGCGCTATGAACATGGTGGTAAACAGTAATATATTTTTAATAAATTTTTTCACTGATTTTGTCATATTTCGGTAAAATTAGCTAAATTATACTGAACTGCAATGTTAAAGTATTCAAATTCATCAATTTTTAAAAATTTGTAACCAGGCTGTATTTCCAAGCTTAAAACGCGCTATGAACATGCTGGTATACAGTAATATATTTTTAATGAATTTTTTCACTGATTTTGTCATATTTCGGTAGAATTAGCTAAATTATACTGAACTGCAATGTTAAAGTATTCAAATTCATCAATTTTTAGGAATGTGTAATTTGGCTGTATTTCCAAGCTTAAAACCCGCTAAGACCATGCTGGTGTACAGTACTATATTTTGAATGAATTTTTTTACTGGTTTTGTCATATTTAGGTAAAATTAGCTAAATTATACTGAACTGCAATGTTAAAGTATTCAAATTCATCAATTTTTAAAAATTTGTAACCAGGCTTCATTTCCAAGCTTAAAACGCGCTATGAACATGCTGGTATACAGTAATATATTTTTAATAAATTTTTTCACTGATTTTGTCATATTTCGGTAGAATTATCTAAATTATCCTGAACTGCAATGTTAAAGTATTCAAATTCATCAATTTTTATTAATTTGTCACCTGGCTGTATTTCCAAGCTTAAAACAAGCTTTGAATATGCTGGTGTACAATACTATATTTTAAATGAATTTTTTTACTGGTTTTGTCATATTTAGGTAGAATTAGCTAAATTATACTGAACTACAATGTTAAAGTATTCAAATTCATCAATTTTTAAAAATTTGTAACCAGGCTGTATTTCCAAGCTTAAAACGCGCTATGAACATGGTGGTAAACCGTAATATATTTTTAATAAATTTTTTCACTGATTTTGTCATATTTCGGTAAAATTAGCTAAATTATACTGAACTGCAATGTTAAAGTATTCAAATTCATCAATTTTTAGGAATGTGTAATTTGGCTGTATTTCCAAGCTTAAAACCCGCTAAGACTATGCTGGTGTACAGTACTATATTTTGAATGAATTTTTTTACTGGTTTTGTCATATTTAGGTAAAATTAGCTAAATTATACTGAACTGCAATGTTAAAGTATTCAAATTCATCAATTTTTAAAAATTTGTAACCAGGCTTCATTTCCAAGCTTAAAACGCGCTATGAACATGCTGGTATACAGTAATATATTTTTAATAAATTTTTTCACTGATTTTGTCATATTTCGGTAGAATTATCTAAATTATACTGAACTGCAATGTTAAAGTATTCAAATTTATCAATTTTTAAAAATTTGTAACCAGGCTTCATTTCCAAGCTTAAAACGCGCTATGAACATGCTGGTATACAGTAATATATTTTTAATGAATTTTTTCACTGATTTTGTCATATTTCGGTAGAATTAGCTAAATTATACTGAACTGCAATGTTAAAGTATTCAAATTCATCAATTTTTAAAAATTTGTAACCAGGCTTCATTTCCAAGCTTAAAACGCGCTATGAACATGCTGGTATACAGTAATATATTTTTAATGAATTTTTTCACTGATTTGGTCAAATTTCGATAGAATTAGCTAAATTATACTGAACTGCAATGTTAAAGTATTCAAATTCATCAATTTTTAGGAATGTGTAATTTGGCTGTATTTCCAAGCTTAAAACCCGCTAAGACTATGCTGGTGTACAGTACTATATTTTGAATGAATTTTTTTACTGGTTTTGTCATATTTAGGTAAAATTAGCTAAATTATACTGAACTGCAATGTTAAAGTATTCAAATTCATCAATTTTTAAAAATTTGTAACCAGGCTTCATTTCCAAGCTTAAAACGCGCTATGAACATGCTGGTATACAGTAATATATTTTTAATAAATTTTTTCACTGATTTTGTCATATTTCGGTAGAATTATCTAAATTATCCTGAACTGCAATGTTAAAGTATTCAAATTCATCAATTTTTATTAATTTGTCACCAGATCGGAAGAGCGTCACAAAATCAAAAATATGATTTTTTTTTTTAACAATTCACAGCTTTTATTTCATTCCCAATTAGACTGAATCACGCTAGACATTTTTAAATGGGGGGGGGAATCTTTTGAATATTTATATGAGGAACAGCATATCTGTTTCAATATGTTCAGTATTAAGATAAAAAATAAAGTTTTTGAAAAAAAAAAAAGGAGAAGGATTTTTTATTTGTTGATATTATCATGATTGTAAATATCTATTTAAAAAATTCACTCTTACACATATTTATCCTGTCTTCAAGAAATCTCAACTAACATTTTGGTTAACGACTCTCAGACAACTGAAACAAAGTATGGCACTTCATCTTAACATCAGAAGAAAAATCCAATAAACACATCATACTGGCTGATGCATGTTGATGAGAAGTATACCCATGTTTATTTACTATACGAATCATCATATAGTAATAATACCTGCAATGACAAGAATGTATGAAGTGGACATTAGGAATTTATCCTGTTCAGATCCTTTAAGGCTTTAGAGAGGAATCAAAGGGTCTTCTTTCAGTTAACTTTAAACTCCTTTCTGTAATCCTGATAAGATATTGACCTAAATGTCAAAAGAATTCAATGTTTTTTTAGTAAACTTATTATTATAGTCATATATATGACAACAGATTGAAATTGTTGAATGTTACTGATATTGGTATTGTCTAGGTGTTAATTATTTTCAATGAATTTATATATATATATTCTTTCAGTGTTCATCCTTGGGTTTTCACTGATATGAATGGCTGAAGAGTTAGAGGGTGGAAAAAATTGAAGTTTGTCCTTTAAAGTTTGAAGATTCACTATCTTTATATAAACTGAACACTGATTGTATATATGTGTGGAAGATGATGATCTGCACCGACTGATGAGTGCTGGCTCAGCATGAAATACTTACATTGAGGATCATTTATTTTTTTCACATGTATGTGGTCATGTATATCAGTTGTATAAAGGGGAGTGGATAGTTGTGGGAAGCTTGAAAGCCTGAGTTCAAGTCCTTCTCTTTATATATGTGTGGGTTAATAAACAATTCTGTTTATATAAATAATTACTGGTAATCACATAACAGCAATAACCATAACCAACCTCTTAGTCCAGATGTATCACCTCCGCCTGAAAATCCTACAACTTGGGACTTGAATTCAAGCTGAATAAGCAAAACATTTTCAGCAAACTTAGGATATTTCTTTGATGACACTATATTATATATAGCCTAATTAACTATCCAATATCACAGCAATTAATAACTCTCTAACTATAACCAGATGATTAACCAAGATTAGAAAACCACTTAAACCGTCTTTTCATTATTTCTCTAGGAGAGACTATTGAAGAAGCTTTTGCCCGAAAGAGGACTATTTAAAGACTGTGTCGCTTTATATATATATATATAATTAAAGTAATATTTTTATATTTTATAATATAACAGATTAAGACGATGTGTTTGTTCGTTTATTTGTTATAAAATTTGCAATTAAAGCCATAATATTTACAATTTAATTTTTTTTACAAACGATTAATATAGTATAAATATATAATTTTTAATGGAAATTATTTTGTTGGCATATAATGTCAACATAAAGTGTGTTAAGGAGTGGTAAGAAATGCAAATTACACTAGCGATTATCAAGTTTAATGACAGTTTTTTTTTAAAGAACTTAACACACATTCACATGCAATTAAAAACACTTTTACGTTTTTGTAATATACGTATACGCAAAACAAAGTTTAAAAGAGCACATATAATCCAAATAAAAGAATTAATAAAAATATAGAAAATGCTCTGATCATGAAAGAACATTTTAAAAAGATCATATCAATGTTGAATATATATATTACAAGTATTTAAAATAGTATAAGAGATAATCTAAATAAATACAAGGTATTAATCTTTACAAAGTATTAATGTTTTTAATAATAGTATAATTCACTGAATGGTATTAAAAATGCTTATTTCAATGTAACATTATTTGATTAGTTTTGTAAAAAAAAAATTTTCTTTTAAATTGAAATATCTGTATATATATATATTTCCTTTAAACTAAAATATCTGTAGATATATATTTCCTTGAATAAAGTTCCTCCTTCTAAAACTAAAGAAGGAAACGGTAATCAAAAGATTGTTAAGAGAGCAATTACTGTAATTAATATTTTAATAAGTTAATTTATACATTGTACAGGTTTTAACCTGCATTTATATATGTAATATATGCGGGATCCGAACTCTGACTTTTACACGACCCATTTACTCTCAGTGCCATCTCATATTGCTGATCCACCTGATCACACACATGATGAAAAGATGAATAATCACCAATATACGTATTTCGTGCTAAACCTGTGTGATGATAATTTGGACCAACTGATGAGTGCTGGTTTAGCACGAAATACGTATATTGGTGATTATTTATCTTTTCAATATGTATGTGATAAGGTGGGTCAGCAATATGAGATGACACTGAGAGTCAGAGGCTTGTGCATAAAATCCCTATCTAGTGCCTACTCATCCAATATCCCTAGACTAGTTTTTAGCTTGTGGATTTTGTCAGTGAAAAGCTTTCGATGAGAGCACTAGAATCCATTGATTACTCTGGCTTGCACTGAGTGGCACTACTGTATGGAGAGTTTTGCCTGTTTTAATAATAAAATATATAAGATTTATAGATGAAGTGATTTCATAGCTGAGGATGAAAAGAGTCTTCAGAATATAATGAATAAATTGTAGGAAGGATGTGTGGAATACAAAATGAAGATTCATATTATGAAGGATAGGGAGAAATTCAAAAAGACTGCAAACTAAAATCTGTGATAACATAATTCAACAGGTAAAGAGATTTAGATATTTCAATGGTTGGCTGACAGAGGATAGAAAAAGTAAAGATAAAGTTAAAAGTAGAACAATAGTGGTAAAGGAGGCACTTATTAAGAGAAAGAGAATATTTCGTGAACCTTTGAAGAAAGAATTAAGAAAAAGATTAATTAAATGCTATCTATGGAGTGTAATATTGTATGGTTGTGAAACATAGACAATGAGCAATAAAATTAGAAATGGATTGAAAGCCTTTAGGGTGTAAATATGGAGAAGAATGGAAAAATCAGTTGGATGAATAAATGAAGAAGTTTTGAAAAGAGTAGATGAAAAAAGAAGATTGATTGAGGAGATTAAAGAAAGAAAGAGAAACTGTATTGGACATATTTTAAGAAAAAATTATAGTTTAATAACATATGTTTTGGAGGGAATGGTGAATGTAAGTAAGAAGAAAGGATGGAAGGATTGACATTGTTGGATGATATAAGAGATGCTGTGTTACATGAAATTGAAGACCTGGGCAAGGAAGATAATGGAATGGAAGAAATGGACAAATTGACTCTCTGGACCTCTCTATTTGACAGAATTACTGTTGATGATGAAAGAGAATTTCCAGAGTTTACATTCTGGTGGATAACTGTGACATGGTGGAATAGAAATGAGTGGTTGACTAAAAATTTAGAAATTTGAAGTTATCACAAAATCTTTACTCATAAAACTGTGCTGGACCCTGGCTTTTATTATAATAACATTAACTTTTTACAACTCTGGATTCTATTTGCATTCAAAAATCAATAGATATAAAACATCAGAGATTGTATATAATCAATATATCATTCACGCATGAATAATATACTGATCATGCAATGGTGCAGTACTTTGTTCCACTACAGATCATATTATTTTATTTTTGTTGTGTTTAACTAAATTTACAGGTTTGGTTCCAAACCAACAGACAAATGATGACACTCAGTTAATAAACATATAAATATGGTTTATACAATTTAATGCTGAGGTAGTCATGCCGAGTAATGGAACTCACTTCCAGCTATATAAGTAGCCTACCTCACAAGTTCAAATATGACTCTTCCAGCTGTACAATACAGCTTGCCTTGAGTCAACTCTAGTTCAGATTCTTCCAACTGTGCAAGACAGCTTGCCTTGAGTCAGCTGCAGACACAGAAGTTTCCAGTCCTTAGGTGGACCTGCCTCACTGCATGGATGTCATGATAATGACTAGAGAAAATACCTTTGCTGATGGCAGAGGATTTATTGGAGAGCATGTTCACTCATTCAGGTTGACAGAAGTAATTGCTCTCTCTGCCTTTCCTCCAAAAAGGCTGACTATTTAATGGCAGATCCCCTACCTTACTGGAAACACTTGGATTGTGTGTGAACCACAATGAAGGTTTTATCCCCATTGGATAGTGACCGGGCAATCAGGCCAGGATTCTGGAATAGTCTACTTCTAAAGGCAAGGTAAGATATGACAATTGTATTATAAAAGTTCAAACTATTTACCAGAAGGTGAAAAATTAAATGTATTTGAACAATCTTTATGATTATACATATGTATGTTAAAGTTGCGTGAAGTAGTTTTTAAAAAGAATATAGTAGAATTTTGCATTTTCTAAAACTTAAAATTTTAAACTCTTGATTAAAGAAGTTTCACATTTATCTAAACATATTAGAGCTATACTTTTATTTAAAGAAGGCACAGAAAACTAATTGTGAATTCATGATAAAAATTACGTTAAAGTTTCATCTTTACAAAAGAAATCATTTCACTACTATCTAAAATCCGATGTATATTAAGTAATAAAATTTTATTACTAGATAACTATTAATCTGAAATAACACCAAAGATTTTAATAATCCTAAATGTATTAACCAATCAAAGCAAAGAAGAAAAGATGGGATTTCTTCACTTACAAAATATATTGTGATTTTTTACGTTCAGTGAATATCAAATTATTTATTTAAATGTGCAAAACTGTAAAAAGATAACTTCAGTTTAAACTTTGAGTAGCTCTCATTGCTATATTTTCCCATTGCTAATATTTCCAATGAAGACATTTTATTTTTATCCAAAATAACATTGAAACAAATTTAAATTTTAGATATTAATAATTACCATTTATTTAATAAAGGAATTCTGTTTATTTTCAAATGGAATAACATGCATGTTTAATGGATATAAGATAGCAGAAATGCTTATCAACTCATGATGCATAATTATGTTTTATTTTTTATTGAGCTAAGATTTTATTAAGTTAATCCAATAATTTTTAAAAATCATTATTGTTTTTTTTAAAAAATATTCATTTATTAAACTTTTAACTTAAGTATTAATTGTGATATGTGGTTTAAGAATATGAATTGTGTATGTTTGATAGTTATCTCCATATCGTATATTACTTGGGTTATAGTCCAAGCATTGTTTGCCACAGGCCAATAGGCTGATGTATAGCTAAAACATAGCCAATGATTATTACAGGTCAATAAGCAATGATGTTTGCTGAATCCTAGTGTTTTCAGCCTTTTGTGAGAATCAGGGAAAAACATTTGTCTAACCTGAAAAGACTGTACGCATTCTCCCAGGAAAGCCCTGCTAACCTGAACAGCAGTCATTCCCACTAATAGCAATCTGCTATTTGTCTACTCAGCTAAGCAAGTCCACAGAGGGACCAAATGCTGCTAAGGCTACTGTTGACTTGAGGCAAGCTGTCTTGTACAGCTGAAAGAGTCATTCTCCCTACCCACAAGGCAGGCTATCAGGTGTAGCTGGAAGTGGTAGAACCATGACTCGGATTCAAGAGTTCCAGTATAACTATTGTTTATTGTATATATATACTGTATAATTTATTGTATATAGTTGTGAATAATAAATATTATATTAATTGTAATACTGGTATTAGTATTAATTTCTGTAGGTTGGTTCTGTAATCCAGACCAAACACAACAACTTGAATACTATGAATATGTATTACGATGATTTATAAAATTAATCATAAATCCACAGATATGTGTTTTACTTGAAAAAAAATATATTTCCTACATTTGTACCCTTTTGTAATTGAAATTTCTATAATGATATATTTGTTTCTAAAAGTAGCCAATGAGCAGAAGAGAGTTGTGTGTGACATAGTTATTTATGATAGAAATTTAAAAAAATTTAATGTTCATATTGGTATGAATTTTATAATTCTTGATGTCTGCATGATAACTTTAGTATAGAGTATATTTGAGATTTTTTTTTCCAAGATAATATTTTAAGCCAATAAACATCACATGACCACCACATCTTATGCTTGTGTATAACTGTTGTTAAAACAGGCAAAACTCACTATATGTATTGCCACACACAGCAAGCTAGAGTAATCAATGGATGCCAGAAGGCTTGTGCATAAAATCCTAAGATCTAAGTGCAGTGCTCTCAGATTCAAGGCTCCTCACTGATGAAGGCCACAAGCCAGAAACTAGTCTGGGGATATTGGATGAGTAGGCACTAGATGGGGATTTTATGCACAAGCCTTCTGGCATCCATTGATTACTCTAGCTTGCTGTGTGTGGCAATACGTATAGTGAGTTTTGCCTGTTTTAAGATATTTTATTATTATGAAGGAAAAAAAGCACAAATATTTTTTAATGCTCCAGATATTATGCAATTGGTCATATCCTTGCATTAGAATTGTTTTCTTTTTGCAACTGTATTTACTTTAATGTAGTTTTCAAAAATAGTTTTTAGATGTCATAATAGTATCTCAATCAAGAGATGAGATGATCTGAATATTTGGGCACAATGTGTGCATTTTAACAATTATGAAGATTCTATTGTAATTTGCTTGGTGAATACTTATTTTTACTATTTCTACAAAATAAATATTTTTATTTCAGAGATAACCTTATACTTACTTATATATCCTAACTCATTTATATTAATTGTGTATTCACCAATATTATCTACTGTATAATATGTATATTTAAACATTTTTTGGTGTATCACGTGATGCCCATATATATTTAACACCCAATAAGTTTAGATATGATTTAAATTAAAATAAAAACTAATTGTATTCATGTAAATTAAAAATAGTTTATAAAATATAATTAATTATATTTATAATTTAATGATCTTTATAGCAGATTAGCAGTAAATTATTTATATGGGAGAACAATTTAAAACTTAATTGCAGTCTGTAATACTTTTAAAAATTACAATAAACCTTATGGATTTAATGTTATTTATGTAATCACTATTTTATATGAATATTAAATGAACATCACATGATCACCATTTCTTATGCTTGCTTATAACTGTTATTAGATCCAAGGTTCCTCACTGACGGAGGTCACAAGTCAGAAACTAGTCTGGGGATATTAGATGAGTAGGCATTCGATGAGGATTTTACGCACAATCCTTCTGGCATCAATTGATTACTCTAGTTGGCACAGGGTGGCACTACTGTATGGAGAGTTTTGCCTGTTCTAATATTAAATGAAGCTGATCATTAGAAAGATGTGATATCGTTTACTGGAAATATCTTTAGATAATACATATTAAATTCAAGATGTGGATATTATATTTGAGCTTATTAAATTATTTATTTATTTTATTTCTTATATTTATAAGTGGGAATCATAGACAAAAATCTTAAGAAGAGTCTTTTGACTGATTAATTTGGTCAAAATATTTACATAGATGATCTCAGAAGAAAAAGTCCTATTAAAAAAATAAAGGTTTAGATAAAGGGAAATCCAAAAGAATAAGAATGTTTCTATTTTTCAATATAGATAATTAATAAAATAGCATGTTAGTAAATTTTGATATTTTATATCTATAACCAATCAAAATAAATGTGTTAAAAATAAAGTGCATTAGATTTTGGACTTATAATCTCTTAAGTTATGTAATAACTTAGTGGCTTTAAATTGCAAAAAGAAGAAAATAATCAATATATCTTGGTCATCATGATAATGTAATCATACCCACATATAAGTGTCCAACATTTAACTTTCATCATAACATGAGTATTGTCTAAACTTTGATGAGGCAAATGTAATGCACCTTATTCAACTTCCAGATTGTGTCTATTCTTCTCATGGAATCTCATTCAGATTTAGATCACCATTAGGCTAAAGGGCTAAATGTATATGTATATTGAAATAAATTTTTATATGGATTGTTACTATAATAATGAATAGAAATGATGAGATAATATTCATTAAATAGATAAACTTTAAATACAACTTATCCAAACTGCTTCAAATACTTTTTACACCTTACATTTCGACTGACCTGCAGTCTTCTTCAGAGCAAGTTTATTTTGAACTTGCTCTGAAAAAGACTGCAGGTCAGTCAAAACGTAAGGTGTATGTGTATGTACAAATAAAGAGTTTTACTAAAAAGTGTTTGAAGTGGTTTGGATAAATTGTATTTATAGGATATTACAGCAAACCTAAAGAAAAGTGTGATTTTGGTAATATTTAAGATAAACTTTAACTTTTGATTTACTAAGAAATTATCAATTACCTACTAATTAACAATTCCTGAGGTTAAGCACATTTTTTCTCAAAAACCTATAATTGTTCTTTTGTTGTGGGTCTCCACATTTCTATTTATTATATATATGTTCATACGAAGACTTTCATGGGTTGCATATATAAAAGACATATTTTGCGGGTTCATCCATGTTAAAATATTTTAAATATTGATATACCGATGTTTCAACTTGGTCACACAAGTCATCTACTGGGTGACAAAAGGTAGAAAGACAGTTGTAGAGGCGCTAAAATCACTGATTTGAAAAAAACGTTAAAGTTCCACCAACAGCAAAAATGTTAAGATTGTTTTTTTAAAAAAATCTTTCCAAATAGGAGGAAGTTTGCATGTATCATTTCACTTATTGATACAATCTGGCCTTTTAAGTATCTCAATGGCTTCTCTAATTTTGCACTGGTAGAGATTATCACATCTGGATATGATCCTGGTACTAGAAAAATCAATTTTATGACCTGAAAGCACTCTCACTCCATACTATGGATTCAGGTCATAAAATTGATTTTTCTAGTACCAGGATCATATCCAGATGTGATAATCTATACCAGTGCAAAATTAGATACTTAAAAGGCCAGTTTGTATCAATAAGCTAGATGATACATGCAAACTTCCTCCTATTTGGAAAGATTTTTTTAAAAAACATTCTTAACTTAACATTTTTGCTATTGGTGGAACTTAAACATTTTTTTCAAATCAGCGATTGTAGCATTTCTACAACAATCTTTCTACCTTTTATCACCCAGTGGATGACTTGTGTGACCAAGTCGAAACATCGGTATATCAATATTTAAAACATTTTAACATGGAGGAACCCGCAAAATATGTCTTTTTTATATTGTAGCTATAACAAGTCTGATATAGCTCATGTTGATTATACTATAACATGGCAGAGAGAAAAAAAATATGTTTAATAAAAACTCATATGAACTGACTAATAGATATAATTGCCATTTATGTGTGTGTGCACGTCACTTGAGAATTATAAATGTAAAATTAATTCATGTACATTATTACATTTACTTGTTATTATGTGACATAATAATGATAAATTACATTGAAAAAGAAAAAAAAATGCTTTTGATATGTGAAAGAATTTGAATTGCATTTTTTTTTTTTAAAAAATCTAATTTTGAACTTTGTTTAATTTGTCTTTCAAATAAAAGTTGTAATTAAACAACGTATCCATTTCATTATAAAACTGGATGGCAAAGCTAAATAAAAAATTGTCAAGCATTGGTGGCCTAGTGGTTAGCATAGCTTCCTTTCAAGCAGCTGGTCCAGGTTCGCTTCT
This sequence comes from Epiperipatus broadwayi, assembly GCA_028023455.1. Lineage (NCBI taxonomy): Eukaryota > Metazoa > Onychophora > Udeonychophora > Euonychophora > Peripatidae > Epiperipatus > Epiperipatus broadwayi. The sequence goes on along the minus strand of JAQFVV010012409.1, from coordinate 12,938,239 downwards.
GGATCAACACTTTGGCATATGGAAAATTGTCAAGCGTTGGGGGCCTAGTGGTTAGCATAGCTGCCTTCCAAGCTGCTGGCCCGGGTTCATTTCCCAGTCAACGCTTTGACATATGAGGGAAAAAAACTAACTAGAAAATTAAAATTTTGAAATTGATAATTATTTTAGAAATTATAATTAAAAATGTAAAGGTCAGCAGTGAATTTTTCTTCTTCCTACGTTACAAAATGTAAATAGCAAAAAAAAAAAAAACTGATTTTTTTCACTTGCTTAAATATAAAATCATGATATAATGTATATAAAATTTGTATCTACAGCACATTTTGATGAGAGTAAAAGGGGGTGTTTTTCAAAAAATATATTATTATAATCACACAAATATCATAAATCCCCTATCTGATAAGGTATATGTTGTTTGAAAACCATGTCGTTTGAACATCAATTTGGTATAAATTGATAAGAAACAAAAAACTAGGGTATTACTCTTATTATGATCATTCTTAATCTAGGAACCCAGCAATTAATTCCATATTGTTTTGCATTAGAGTGCAGTGCATTACTGAAGTTATGTTGCCATGACCCATACTGAAGAGAAAAACAGCCACTGATTAAAACTCTTTTTCCATGTAATCTATATTTTACCAATTGTTTTTAAAGTATTTTTCAATACACCACTTACAATCAGTCAGTAGGATGATTTTATTTAGAAGAAATCCATCTACCATGTGTGGCCAGGTAATCAAAAACCATACCAGTCAAAATGCCCAAAATATGCAGTTGGATCAAGAAATTAGCACTGAAGTTTGAAAAACCAGTTTGTGTAATGCCTCTATAATGCCATGAAAGAAAAATGGAAAGTCCCATATAAATGACTCAAGATTTATAGATATTATACCTCACAGAATGTCACCAGTATTTACTCTCTCTAACATCACTAGTGTTATACCACTAAACATTACATGATCACCATCTCTTATGCTAGCACATAACTGTTATTAAACAGGCAAAACTCTCCATACAGTAGTGCCACCCTGTGCCAACCAGAGTAATCAATGGATGCCAGAAACTAGTCTGGGGATATTGGATGAGTAGGCACTAGATGGGGATTTTATGCACAAGCCTTCTGGCATCCAGTGATTACTATGGTTGGCACAGGGTGGCACCACTGTATGGAGAGTTTTGTCTGTCATCACCAGTGTTCAAGGAGAAGATAAAAAAAAAACTAAGGAAGACAACAATAAAATATTTAAAAAATGATGACTAAAAAAACCATGGTTAGTGACTGATTCAATATATTTAATATGTTTAAGATCACATCATTGTAAATACCATAAGGCCTTACCCTTTAACCGTAACTTAAAACTTAAAATATATTTTGGTTACTGTAATATGTTTTGCATATGTTGATAGTTGCAATATTCACAATAGTTTTATTTATTCATTATTAATAGATTGTTACACCCACATGTTAGTTAAGACCCATAGCATTGAAAAATCATGCAATCTACTGAGGGACATGCTAAGATGGTGGTTGTAATTGATGATTGTTCCTTTACTTTTGGGAATAATTATATTTTTAAATTATAAATCACCATCATCATATTATTATATATTTGAATTAAAAATTTTATTTGGAATTTTATTAACCATCAAATGTATTATTTATTTGAACCAAAGACATATAATACTAAGTCATCCATGCTCTTTACACAATGCTTTATTTACCAATCTCTTTTACAGCTTACAGTTTCAATTGCCCCATCAATCATCTTCAGAACTCTTACATCTCCTTGTCTTTCATTACTATATTTATTTATATTGTTATAATATTTTGTTGTTTATTAAATGTTATTGAGTTATTAATTTGATATCTACTTAATCATTATGTTCCTACATTTATACTGATAAACAGACTAATCATTAATAGTCACACAATATTTTTTTTATATATGTGTTGATATTATAAATAAAGAATATATTTTATTGATCATTGCTTATATAAAGGCATAGTAATAAATGAGATTATCAAATCCGTCCCTGAAGAGAGCCGATTGTGAATTCTCCCTGAATTCGAATATTGTGGCATAATAGAGACTGAAAGAGGGATGAGATGAGGATGAACTAGTCTAAATTACATCTAAATTTACCTATTAATCATTGAATTAGCTTATTAAAGATAGATGTAATCATGGGATCAGCATTTCATCCCACCAACTTCAGAATCTTACCCAAAGACCTTAAGTCTGACTGTAGTAGATGTGCTCCCTCTTTCTTATAAAAATCGACGTCCCGTTACATTGCTGGTGTAATCAAAACTGTAAACTGTAAAAGAGCATGGTAAATAAAGCATTGTATAACAGTAGTAATGTACATGGCAATGCAATAAGAAATAATAATTATTATATTTCTTGAAGAAGATAAAGGAATACTGAAAATAGAGCTTGGATAAGAAGAAAGAAGAAACACTGATATAGATATATGAGTGGATGCATGGACTATATAAAGAATATTAAAAAAAAAATTTAGAAGTTGAAGTTAGGAGATATATGAGTTTGGAAGAAGATTTCTGGGGCAATCAAAACTGTGAACTGTAAAAGAGGGTGGTAAATAAAGCACTGTGTAACAGTAGTAAAGTGCATCGATGATTTAGTATTATATGGTATATATTTGGCAATGCAATAAGAAAGAGTAATTTTTATATTTCTTGAACCAAAGTCTATAGTATACAATTTGAAGATCTCATTATAAGTGTATATCTTTGACTGTATATAGTTGGTATCCTGAGTTCAAATTTGCATTGTGGAAGTTTTTACCATTACAATATATATATAAAGTACAAGTTTAAAAACTTTAATCCACCTAGGAGCACTTTTGACTAGCTTCGTAATCTTTGTCAACTAACTCCAATACCTTTTTAAGGTATCTTCAAACATGCTTTCAAAATATAGCCTTCCCACAATTTCTTAATTTCAATGTTTGCTGCCTGTCTATTTATTAAGTCATGCTTACATTTATATATTAACATAGCTTCCTTTATTTTCATTTTATTATTGTTTCTTTTAATTTGTAATATTTTCACGTTATTATAGTCAAAATTAAAACCATATATGCATAACCTATTATGATCATAAAAAACTGATGTTGAAACATTAGCATTTCCATTAAAATTTTGTTTAGTTTTTTTTTTTAACTCATTTTAACAACTGCAAATGTTCTTTAGTTCTTTTCTCCAATGTACATCTTGATTCCTCTATGTATCAAAGATATACTTTCTGGATTAAATAAAATAATTCAAAAGCTAAAACCTCATTCTTAAATCAAAATTGCATCATATATAAATGGAGATGTAAATGTGGTAGTGGATATATAGGGGAATCAAAATGTACATTGGAGAAAAGAAATAAAGAACACTTTTAGTTATTAAAAAGAGTTCAAATAAGTAAACAAAATTGTAATGGAAATGATAATAAAATTGTAATGAAAATGATAACATTTGAACATCAATTTTTTATGCTTATAATAGGTTATGTATCAATGGTTTTAATTTTAAATACAATAATGTTAAAATATTACAATTTAAAAGAAACAATAATAAAAGGAAAATAAAGGAAGCTATGTTAATATATAAAGGTAACCATGACTTAATTAGTAAATAGACAGATAGAAAATGTTAAAAGTAATGAATTGTGGGAAGGCTACCTTTGAAAGCATATTTGAAGATAACTTAAAAAAGAATTAGAGCTAGTTGACAAAGACTACAAAGCTAGTCAAAAGCACTATTAAGTGAAAAAAGATTTTAAACTTGTATTTCATATATATTTATTTTACTGTATTTATAAATATTTAATTACAAGATTACATCTATAACTTCAAAGAAATACAGATATCAAATAAGAATAACATTATATATATATATATATAAAATAATCCCAGTGCATACCATTTTTACCTGGCTATTTTGAAATACGAACTCTAATGTATTTATATATTAGTTCACAGAGGGCAGTACTGGATTTCTTAATCATGTGGGATGATTTAATTGCTTAATATATATATATATATTAATGGATTTAAGTAGTGTCAGAAATGTGTATATTTTCCATAATCACATATTAATGTGTGATATTCCACATATAGGAATGATTATTGATATAAAATCCAAGTCTCCATACTTTCATGGGTCACAATTCTAATAATCCATAATTGGGATTATTAGCTTTATACATATGTCAATGAAGGATTATATAGTGAAGTCCAGCTTTGTATTTTTTCTAGCATAATTTTATTTGTTTTATAAGGGCATAACCATTGACTTTTCCTTATGGATTGGTTCCATCACCTTCCAATACTAATCTGGTTACCTAACATAGTCTTTGGAATATAACTATCAGGTTATATATACAGCTCACAAAACAAACTCTTAATAAGCTTTGTAGAATATCCCCAACCTCAGACCGGTTTCTGCTACTGACATCCTCAGTGAAGTGCTGGAATATTCAATCATTAGATTAAAAATACCAGGACAAGCCCAGAACTTTATCTAATGTATAACTATTAAGTAGAAACTCTGAAATTTCAGACATCCATATGTCTTCCAATCCAGCTATCTAACTTAAATAGCCATATGTGACTGAACAAGCTTTATTAAATTAGGTCATGGGACATCTGACTTGATTTTTTTTGTAATTTTATTTTTTACTATGATGGCTTTGGTGATTTTATATTGCTAAAGCTATTAATATATGGTGCATCTGAACTTAGTTCAGTCCCATATGGCTATTTAAATTAGATAGCTGGATTGGAAGACATATGGATGTCTGAAAATTTCAGAGTTTCTACTTAATAGTTATATATTAGATAAAGTGCTGGTCTAGTCCTGGTAATTTTAATCTAATGATTGAATATCCTAGCACCACATTGAGGATGTCAGTAGCAGAAACCTGTCTGAGGTTAGGGGTATTCTACAAAGCTTGTTAAGAGTTTGTTTGAGAGCTCTATATATAACATTTGTAAACATAAGCTTTATTAAATTAGGTCATATGACATCTGTCTTGATTTTTTTGTAACTATCAGGTTATAATGAGCGGATAATTATGCATACATAAAGGATGTATGTTACTATGTAAAATGTAATCATAGAGAATAAAGAATATATTCCATTCAAAAAATTAATTCAATAAAAGTTTAATATTTGATAGATGAAATCAATAGCATGACAAATATTGTTTAATACAAAATAAATTCATTAAAAACAAGTCCCATATCACTGACAATTAACAATTTCAAACTGTTGTCAAGGTATCTTCCTTTCATTGTTAAAAGGAGATTGCCTTGACAACAGTTTGAGATTGTTGGTTGTTATTAATATTGTCCAAGTGTTGACTGATTTTTAATGATTACTTACAAATCCATTTCACCATGACCATTATTATAAAATAAATTATATATATATATCAGTATTAGTAGATAAAAGATGTGCATGTACAAGTCACTGGGCTCCATAAATTATTAAGAAAAGACATTTGCTATTAAATTTATTTAATCAAATGGCAATGAGGAGATATGTGTGCCTTACACTTTGATTTAATAAATTAAACAGATGTATTAGTTTATACCGAAACTTATAAAAAAAATTGAACTGTTTAGATAAAACTCTCAAATTTAATATGTACTTTTAATTTCAATTCTTTTGATAGTTTATAAGCCAAATATCTTTTTGTTTCTGGATAGTTTAGCATTTAGTCTTGACTTTCGTATATCTCTCAATATACAACAGTTTGTTGTAGATTATGTACTCCAGAGAAGTCAATTATTTTCCAAATTTACAACTTAGTAAACAAAGATGATTTAAATTTCAGTCTGCTGTAACAAGTAGCTGATTTTAACTTTAGTTTGGTAAACGCAATTAGATTAGACTCTCTTCTCTTCTGACTTCTCTTTACAACTCTCAACTCCGATCTGATAAACTGAATAGTTTGATTTGCTTGAATAATTTGAATAGCCAAATAAACCTGATTACATGAATTAATATAAATGACCAATCACTGAGCCAACACTTGTTTTAAATATAAGTCAAATACGTTTTTATTATCTCTAACTTGATAATTATCTATTTTTTGTAATAAATTTTTACGTTTTAATTTTAATTTAAAAATCCACATAAATTTGAAGATTACATGAATAAGATTTTTAAACTTACTTTAAAAACATTGTAGACATATTAATAAACTTTATTGATATCCAAATTTTTGTACAAACTGTCATACTTTTATTTTTAATTTTTTTTTTTTTTAATAATTTATTGAATTTATTTGTTCATGAAATACATTTTTTAACACAGCTTGAAATTATTTACTCTGTGTCGCTGCAAAGTAGAGGCTTGAGGTGACGGAGTAAGTTGAGTCGTTCTATGATTCTTGTTCTTCCTTTGTTAAAATGTCTTTGGACGATGTTTCTTTATGTAGCCAGTCTGGTGCTAGCATCCTGTCTCTGACGGCGATGCTCTTAATTAATATTTTGAAGGTTTCCAAGATATTGGATGTAGTATTATTAATTATGTGTTTGCATCTGGTTAGCCAGATTGCAAAGGAGAGGAAAATTGAAAGTCTGATATTGGAATAATTTCCGTTCTTGATTGCATGTTGAAACGAAAACAAGTCTGCATTTTGATTTTTGGCTTTATCATTGATAAATGTTTTTTAGTGAGCTGAGTGTCGGACTGTTGTGAAAGATATGTTGAATTGTTTCATCCTCCCTGCTGCCATCTTAAAATACAAAATTTGGCTTTAGCTACCGAAACAATTTCTCCATTTTTCCGAAACACCCTTCCAAAATAAGATAATACGATTATTTTAACTATAGCATGATAATTACTTAAAAGATAGTTATAAACCAAAACTATTCTTACGCATTTTTACACGTATAACTATATTTATGTTTTGATATATACACATTCTTTTCAAATTATATGATACAATAAAAGATGGTTGTTTAATATATTTATAAAATATTATTCATGGAACAGAGAAATGAGAAAACTTTGTGTGTGCATGTGTTTAAATCAAAAAAGTTATGTACAGTATATTAATCTTTATCTGAGGTTTAGTTTATATCTGAGCTAGAAACAATCCCTAGTTGAATAAAGGATTAGTGATAATCGTCACAGTATTTATCCATAATGGATGGTAGGAAAGCTGTGGGTGAAGTAAATTTGACATGTCATTTGTAACAGTTTAGTATTGATAAATACTGTACATATAATAAGAAGATATATGGCAGAAGATCACCTGGGCCATATGATGAGCGCTGGTTCATCATGAAATGCATTTGGGAGGTCATTTGTTTTTATTGCATCTCCTTTCATATGATTTGAAAAGAAGTGTAGTGGTGTGAAGTTGTTTAATATATTATTTGTCTGAAGGTATGCGATTATGATATATTAGATGTGATAATATGTTGGATTATTTCCATCATCTATCAATAAATGTTGAATGCATGGAAAATTTTAAACTTTATTTAAACTTTTCAAATGCAAAAAACTTGTTAGTAATAACACACAGAAAGACAACACAGATTAGTAATTGCACAGTGTTTTGAATAGTATTATTCTCCACTCATCTTCAGGCATTGCTGGCCTGACCGCATAGGAGTCAAACTCACACCTTTAGATTCTTGAATATTAAATTTAAGGCAAATGCTCTAATCAACTGAGTTATCCTATCAAAGGTAATAGATAGATAGAAATTTCATATGCTATCCTATCAAAGGCAACAGATAGTAGAAATTTTATATGTGAATACTGTCACTGGTCAGGCCAACATCACCTGAATATGAGTGGAGAATAATTCTACTCAAACCGTCATGTAATTACTAACTTGTGCTGTCTATTTGTGTATTATTACTAACAAGTTGTTTGTATTTAAAAAGTTTAAATAGAGTTTAAAATTTTCTATATTATTCAACATTTATTGATAGATGATGAAATAATCCAACATATTATCACATGTTTAACATATTATTTAATATTCTGGGTGATTAAATGAGAAATACTTATAAATTAATTTTTCTGTATTATTAAATATACTGTTGCCTTATACAAAAATGACTAGATAAGGTACTTTTTAATGAAATATTATTTTTACTTGAAAAAAAAAAATTATTGACCAAATTTTTATTATGATCCAACTCTCATTTAAAAATGATTTTTTTATTATCAGCAGATTCAGTAGGAACATTAATTTACTCTATTTACTTTATTTCAGAGCTTAGTTTAGATATTATATTAAAAATTCAAAAAGGAACTATATAATAAATTGTTTGATAAATACCTAGCAAAGACAAATATGGCTATAATTAGCATAAAATTGAACTCACTAAAATGAATAGCAGCTAGATTACTATCAGACCTATCATCATCATTGTCAACCATTATCAGTTCACTGCAGGATGAATGATTCTCCAAGTTGAATCATCTTCTCTGACCTCTAGACTCTCTTCTCCATATCACCACAGCATACTTTGTGGTCTCTTTCTGGGTCTTTTACAATTGTTGGAATCCAGTATAAGATTTCAATTGGCCATCTATTATTATTTCTTCTAGCAATATATCCAGCCCAATTCCACTTCAGTCTTTTAATTCTTTCAACAATGTCAGTAATATTTAATTGCTCATACCTATATATTGCATTTTCAATCTCTTCTTATTACTCCTAACATGCATCTCTCCATACTATATAACTATGAAACTATACATATATACTATGTAATTATAAAAGTAAATTGACTTATGTTAAAAATCTAAGGGGTTTTGGAGCTGGAAAATGTAAAACTTAGCTTCTAGATGTTAAATATAATATTACCTTCGAAAATATTCAACGATCAGAAAATATATTGAAGTTTGGTTGTTGACTACTCAAGATTACAGTAGAGAGTTCTATAGTAAAGCAACCTTGATTATTTATGCTTGGATATTTATCAATGATTATCAGAAAAATAAATTAAGCTTTCAAATTAAAATTAGTTTGTACAATTTGTAAAGACAAATATCAGTGTTTAAAGTCACATGTGATGATCTAAAGTTTACCATTGTTTTTTGAAAAATTCACATTTTGAGAATATCAACAATTATTTAAAAATATTATTAAAATACTTGTCATTTTTTCATATGTATTTCCGAATCTTTACTTTCATTATTTTTTTTTATTTGAACAACATATAGTGATAGATTAATTGCAGAATATAGTGCATAGATGTAAAGAGCTTGAAAGTCTGAGTTCAAGTCCTTTCTAATTACATTAAGTTTAACTCAGATACTATCCATATATGTGAATATTACATATTCAGCCTGTATTCTGCCCTGCCCTCTTCTGTACATTTCAATGAACATATTAAGATGCTATATATGATCAGTCAGGGTGACTTAAGGTCTACATGAATATTAATAACATGTTTTATAATTGGACTTGCAATAATATAGATGGCTGAAGGGAGTGTGGAGAAGATTTAATCTTGTCCATTAAAGTTTGAAGATTTGCTATCTTAATATAAACTAAGTACTGATTTTACATATTTGTGGGAGATGTTGATCTGGACCATGTGATGAGTGCTTGTTCAACATGAAATATATATATATATTGGAGATAATTTACCTTTTTCCCATGTGTGTGGTCATGTGTATCAGTTATATAAAATTGAGTGCATAGTTGTAAAGAGCTTAAAAGGTCTCTGGATCAAATTCAAATATAAATTTCATAAAGTGAATTTCATTGAAGATGAAATAAACAGGACTGTGGAAAATTTACATACTTTGATTAAACTTTTGTAATACTAGCATGAGGTATCCCCCCCCCCCATCATTAAAGAGAACACATTATATATAGGTAAATAATATTTTTGAATAAACATTTCAAGGCATTATCCTCTCTGAAACAATGAAGAATGAAGTATTCACTAAGCTTATCTATTATCTAATGATGAGAGATTGAGTCCTTTTTTAGTCTTTTCTGTCCTCTAACTAAGGATAACTAGATTCTCATTTAATGATCAATGTTAGATTGTTTGGTCAACTATCTAAAAAAAATTACCTAGCCACATTTATGTAAACATATAGGTAGGTGTCTTATCTTTGACCCTAAGACTTTTCTAATGCTTTCTGTATATAAGTAATTACACGAGAGAATGAGAAAGAAAACAACATACAAAGAAAAATAGAAAATAAAACTTATTACATAAAAAATAAGGATTAATGTTATAATCTGATTTATGTATTATAAAAAGTAAACCATAGACTCATTACACATTCACTTTTTTTCATCATTGATAATCATTTTATTGTATTTTCATTGTAATTTATGCATTGTCAGTCACTTTAATAATTCAAGCTATTTTAATATTATTTTCTAATTAAGAATGGATAGTTACATTTTCATTTGCCAATACCAAATATTAACAAAATATAATTGCTGGATTAGATTTGGGTTTTTTTTTTAAGATCACAAATTGGTTTAAAATTTTTCTTTCAGATATAAAATTACTTAGCCAAACCAATTAGACATTTAAAAAAAATTTGTAAGTGGGTGTATAGCTTAAAGAAAGTTCACAGCTTATTTTAAATTGGTGGTGTTAATACTGTTGTGTAGAAATGAAAATGTGGTGTGGCATTCACTATCAAGGAGCAAGATTCCATATTTCTGGGGTGCACTGAGGCTAAACTCTCCATACAGTAGTGCCACTCAATGCAAGCCAGAGTAATCAATCAATGCAGGTTTGTTCATCCCTATCTAGAGCCTACTCATCCAATATCCCCAGACTAGTTTCTAGCTTGTGGCTTTTATATGTGAGGTTCCTTGGATCTGGGAGCACTGCACCTAGATCTTAGGTAATATACCCCTCCCCCAGAAGCCATCTTTTATCTTATTAGCTAACAATAAAGCTTTGAGTCCAAAATGAAAATACAATAATGTTTTCAATTCAAGGTCATTAGGTTGTATAGCCATACAGATCTGAATTCAGTTCAGCAATCCACACTTTTTGGTGTCTTTGGTTCTTTAATAACCACAGTTACCATAATTCTATTGGACAGGTTTGATATTGAACCACTAAATATCACATGATCACCATTCTTTATGCTTACACATGCTGTTTATACAGAGACTAAACTCTCCATATAGTAGAACCACTCAGTGCAATTTAGAGTAATCAATGAATGCAGGAAGTATGGCTAACATTATCTTTAATTAAGTGATTAAACCAGTGGTTCTCAACCTGTAGGTCATGACCTCTTTGAGGGTTGAACAACCCTTTCACAGGGGTCACCTAAGACCATTGGAAAATACATTTTTGATTCATAACAGTAGCAAAATTAAAGGTTGGATGTCACTATAACATAAGGACTGTATTAAAGGGTCACAGCATTAGGAAGGTTGAGAGCCACTGGATTAAACTGTCAAATAAATTATTATTGATAGAGATATGTGATAGAGTGATTCTGTCTAATAGGAGATTAAGGGAAGAATTTTTGCAAATTAAAATAAGGAGATAAGGAAATAAAAATAAATAGAGATTACTTAATTAATCTTTATTTTGGAGAATTATGTAATTGTTTTTATAAATAATTCTTAAGAGAGTCACAAATAGTATTAAAAATTTTCGATGATGGTTTAAAAAAAAATTGAAGATAAATATTAAAAAAAACACTAAGTTATGGGTAACTCTAAAGAAAAAAAAAAAGAAATAGTTACGAGTTAGAAAAATGAACACTTATTAATATCTTGATCAGAATTTTAATATAGTTGGAAGATAGGGAGTAAATTTACTTAAAGAAGTGTATAGTGTGCTTTTGACAAAACTTATCAAGCGTTGGTGGCCTAGTGGTTAGCATAGCTGCCTTCCAAGCAGCTGGCCTGGATTCGCTTCCCAATCAACGCATTTGACATATGAAAATATATATATAGGCCATATTTTTTTTTTAAAAATTACCAATAGCTTAGAGATTTTGACCCTTAATCAAAGTGTTAGAAACTACAGATCTTAGAAAATATAAAAATATATATTTCTTAACAACTAAAAAATAAAAACATTATTGACACAGTCAAAAGACTTAGGAAAGTGAAATAAAACTGGACTTGACATATTATTAGAAGAAATGACAATAAATAAAACATTAAGATCATGAACTGTATCCCAAGAAATTGTAAAAGAGCCAGACTATAATGGATGAATAAAAGTTTACTGGAATTACATGGAGAACAAATGTGCCACCAATTTATAGAAATTAGATTAAACTTGGAAACATCTTTAGATTTGCAGTGGATTGATAATCATTAAAAATGATGATGATTACTGAATGGCTAGTTATGTTTGTTATAAATCAGCTACCTCACAAACTTATTTAAGAAATCATCGGTCGCTTAAAAAGGCCCTTCAATTTTACTAGGGATTTAAAACCCAGATTATGAAGCACAAAGTCACACATGTACACACGCACACACACAATGTATATAATGGTATTATAAGATAGCAGCCCTACCCAAACTATATATATTACATACGCGTATCCAAATGCTTTGACTATTAATTTAATCGTTTTAAACTTTTCTATGAGTAACTTCCGGCCTACACAAGCAAAGCTAGAGTTATATGTAAACACAATCCCATTCATATATATACGTAAGGAGATAAATCTGTATCAATAACTGATGAAAGAAAGTTGAATCAGAAATAGATATGCTACAGTTGATCAAATCAAAACAATGTCATAAAACTAAATAGATTTTAAAAAATAAATGTTTCGTAAAGATATTTCTTTGGTAGTAAAATTTGCATAATGATTTATTAACAACTTAAAAAGATATAATGACGTCTTTCCACTATAAAATATAATAATACAAATATAGATTGTTAATATTTTAAGACTTATTAATTTGTTAATCTAAATTTTGTTTTCCTACTTACCCAAAATAAAGTCGTTCATTAGTTGTGTTAGTCTTTTCCCATCACCATAAATCCACGCTTGCCTATAAATAACTTTACTGGATTGGAATTTTAAAAGACTCGAGGCTAATTTTCCTAGTGAATCAATTAGCTCCGTAATTTTTATATTCTTCTTTTGTAAATAAATAGAGAGAAAAAAGTTTTTCGTATCGTAAACAATTTTATCAGCTGTTTAAATTTAATATTTTTTTATATAAATTTTGAGTTGTAAGCACGGTTGTGAGTATAACATGATCTCTTTTCTAAAAACTACAATGAATGGCATGCTAGCTTTAACAAAAGATGAATTCTTGAACGAACACATTTTGACTTCCCCAAATTTATAGTTTAGCCTTTATAAGTTTGTCAAATGTATTTTTAAATTTTTTATTCACTTTAATATTAATTAAAAGTTATATTTTTGAAAAGTAATGCTAACATTTCCCTATTGTATATGTGTTGTACGTAAAAATGATAGGAAAATAGATAATCGGAAATCATCGGAAAAATTGTCGAATCTTGCCGATCTCGGAAATTCCAGTTTTTCTTTCTCACATACATAATAATAATTAAAATGTTATCGCAGGGCTAGAAAAAGGAAGAAGATCATGGAGGTCAGTAAGTCAGATTTTTATAGGGACTGTATCCTTAATATTATTTGTATATAAAAACATTAATTTAAATAATTAAAATATTTATAAATAATTAATTAACAAAAACAAAGCCTTCATTCATTTATTTTAATGACTGAATAGTAATTTAAACGAATCATAGTTTGTACTGGAGTAAAATATATAATTTATATGCCATTGAAATTGAGTATTCAGTACAGTATACTGTATATTAATATCTTACGTATGAGCTGTTATGATAGTTGATGTTAGAGTTGATGGATTAACTTACTAAACTACTATTAATGATGATAAATAATATAAGGATAGAGATATAAAAAAAAACTTTCATAAATGAAAATAATATATTTTTCTTATCTTCAAATATTTATAGGTTTTTTTAAAGATATTGTTAGATCAGAAAAAAATAAACTGAATTAAGGGAGAAAAGAACCAACTTGGTGCAATTTTATTTCTTCTATAATTTTCCTTTTTTGTGTCATCCCAGAAAACTTTCTGACTTATGGCTTTTTGTAGATTTCTTACAATTTCTTACATTTTAAAGAAGTTAAATAAATCAGAGATTAGACAAAATAAAATAGAATTAATATCAGAGGCAAAATTCTCCAATACAGTAAGCACTATTCAGTGCAAGCCAGAGTAATCAATGGATGCGGGAAGGTTTGTGCATAAAATCCCTATCTTGTGCCTACGCATCCAATATACTCAGACTTGTTTCTAGCTTGTGGCTTTCATCAGTGAGGATCCACAAACTAGAAACTAGCTTGGAATAGTGAAAGAGTAGGCATTATATAAGAATTTTATATGGTAATGATCAGCATTTTAAGCTAATATTTGCCCATACTTAAGCATTTGGGTTAAAAGAATAGGTGGATTCATTCTATTCTTTCACAAAGATTTTATCTTGTGTTGGAGATGAGAGTATTTATTTATTATTAAGATTCATAAAGCGCATATGCATTAGCTTGAAATGCTGATCATTAGTTTATTTATTACAATTCATAAACATCATGCTATATAAAATGAATAACTCATTTAATAGGAATTTTATGCACAAACGTTCCTTCATCCATTGCCTACTCTGGCTTGCACTGAGTGGTGCTACTGTATGGAGAGTTTTGCCTTTGTGAAAAACAGATTGTGTAAGCATAAAGAATGGTAATCATGTGATGTTTGATGGTTTAAAATTAATATCAGCTACTTTCATTTAGAGATATCATTTGCATGAAATATGAATTCAGTATCCACAACAACAGTAAACTGTTTTCAAAAATAGCTCAGAGATTACAATAATAATTAAATGACTAATACAAATTATTAATATACTTTTGTCAAATAATTTGCGTCAGTGTTGTGAGCGCAACACGTGTGATGCATCAATTAAACTGTACTAATTCTCCATTTATAATTGCTGAACAATGATACAGATATATGTAAGAGAATGTGATTAGGGCCAACTGATGAGTGCTGGTTTAGCATGAAATGTGTATCTTGAGAATCATACAGTTTTTTTACATGTCTTTGGTTATATATTTATGATTACACCCTCCACGTGGTTTTAAAAGTAGATAGAAATTAGACCCTAATTTTTATGAGGGTGATATAATAAAAATTTACACTAAATATCACATGATCACCATTTTTTATGCTTGCTTATAACTGTTATTAAAACAGGCAAAAAATCACTATACAAATTGCCACACAGCAAGCTAGAGTAATCAATGGCTGTCAGAAGGCTTGTGCAAAAAACCCACATCTAGTGCCCACTCATCCAATATCCCCAGACTAGTTTCTGGCTTGTAGCATTTATTGTTTACTCTAGCTTCCTGTGTGGCAATTTGTATAGTGAGTTTTTGCCTGTTTTAAAAATTACATTACAGAAATATTATTCATTAAGTAGGTAATCTCTATTCTAAATGACTAATAAAAATTATTAATATACTTCCATTATATGGTTTGTGCCACAGTTGTGATGGCAGTAAACTTGATACTTTTCAATTAAACTGTACTAAATGGGTATCTATACTACTAAACAAAGATAAAGATGCATGTAAAAGATTGTGATGTGGGTCATCTGATGCATGCTGGTTAAGCATGAAATGTCCATCTTGAAAATCATAATTTTTTTCATCATGTCTTTGGTCATGTGTTTATGATCACATCCCTCCACATGGTGTTAAAACATACAGAAATCAGTCCTTACCTTGCTTGAGAGTGATGTAGTGAAAATTATACTACAATATTTCATTAAATGGATAAATTTCTAATCTAATGAATGACTAATAAATATTATTAATATATTTCCATCAAATGGTTTGTATCAGAGTTGTGAGGGCAATAAATTTTACATTTATCAATTAAACTGTAAGTTAATACATTGTACAGACTTAAACCTATAGTAATTCTCTATCTATATATGCTAAACAATAATAAAGATATGTGTAAGAAATGGATCTAGTCAACTGATGAGTGCTGGTTCCACAAAAAATCATCATGGGGATCATCTTTGGTTATATGTTTATGATTACACCCTTCCACAAGGCATTAATAATGGATAGAAACCAGTCCCTACCTAGCATGTTGTAATGAAAATCACAATACAGAAATATTGTTCATTAAGTGGATAATCTCTAGTCTAATGAATGACTAATTATTAATAATTAAATCATGTGTTGAGAAAGGTAGGGAGGGAAAATATCATCATCAAACAAATATTTGACAATGTGGGCTGTTGTTATCTTAAAAAATGACAGATTTTATTAGGGGTAAAAAGGATATTGCAAGAAAAAGGCCTTGTTGCCAAAAAAATTCAAATAATCTGCACTTTCTGATGCACCTAAGGTTAATTTTAAAATTTCTATCACTATATTTTCCATATAAGGAAGGTTAATTCATCATCATCATTTTTGATCATTTCAACTGCAAGAGTCTTTTTTAGATTTAAATTCAGTTTCTCCAATCCATAGCTTCTCCACATCACTCAATCTAATTTATTTTATATATCCAGCTCATGGAGGTCTTCTACCATCTCTTGGAATTTAATTTAAAATGTCAACTGTTCAACCATTTTTTTTTTAGTAATATATCCAACCCATATGCATTTCAGTTTCTTAACCCGTTCAATGATGTCAGTAATATCGGTTTGTTTAATCTCTTTGCTATTTTTAGCATATATCTTCCCATACTTCTTTGAGTGGTCTGAAATCTCTGTATTTCTCTTCTATTTAGTGTCCAAGTCTCAAATCCACAACTAAGAACTAATAAAATACATTTATTAAAAAATCTTCATTTTCAAACATATACGCATATTTTATTTTAATACTAAGCTTGTATCTATCGAAAACACTTCATAAAAGTTAATTTCTATGATTATTTTCAACTAATATGCTTCTATCTATATTAATTATCATTAAAATATTTATTAAACAGACAAAACTTTTCATACAGTAGTGCCACTCAGTGCAAGCCAGAGTAACCAATGGATGCCAGAAGGCTTGTGCATAAAATTCCTATCTAGTGCTTATTCATCCAATATCCCCAGACTAGTTTCTGGATTTTGGTCCTCATCAGTGAAAAGCCTTGGATCTGAGAGCACTGCACCTAGATCTTGGGATCTAATGCTACCTTCCATCAGCCACCTTTTATCTCTACTTAACTACAAAATTATGAAAATCAAATTGAAAACACAAAAATATTTTCAATCTAAGCTCATTAGCTTATATAGTCATATGGGTCTGAACTCAGTTCAGCACCCATACATTTTGATGTCTTTGACTCTTTAATAACCATAGCCACCACTATCCCATTAGGCAGGATTGGTATTAAACCACTGAACATCATATTATCATCATTTTCTATATGCTTGCTCATAACTGTTACTTCTGGAGGATTGCATTAGATCTTAAGATCAAGGTGCAGTGCTCTCAGATCCAAGGCTCCTCACTGATGAAGGCCAAAAGCCAGAAACTAGTCTGGGAATATTGGATGAGTAGGCACTAAATAGGAATTTATGCACAAGTCTTCTGGTATCCATTGATTATTGTGGTTTGCACTGAGTGGTGCTACTGTATGGATGAGTTTTGCCTGTTTAATAACAGTTAGAGCAAGCATATAGAAAATGGTGACCATGAGATGTTCTGTGGTAAAATATTTATTATTAACTTTTTTTAATTCACAATTATCAATCTTTATTCTTTTTTTAAAAAAAATCCTTTGAACATTACTTCATTTTTTAGCATTTGTCTTTCGTTCTACTTTTTCACTTTAATTTGATAATTTTTACAATATTTCCCTGAAGCTCTGAAGCATTAGTTGCATACCAATCACATCATCTATAAAATCTAGTCACTTTTAATCCAACAATACATCTTTTAAAACTATTGTAAAATGTTTTTAAAATATGGACTTATTCTATTACACACTATTTTTAATTTTAATCTTCTTAATATCCCTATGTAATCTAATGACCACTATTACATTGTGATAAATATTCTTCAAAATATCACAATATTTTAGATCTATACCTTTAAAATGCTTATTGAATCAAATACCTTTTTATAATTCAAAAATTCAAAGTATAATGGCAACCCATATTCATTAACCTCTTTTCATAACTTCTTTGAATATTTGAATATAATCTGTTGTGTTAAAACCACTATATAGTACAGCTTGGTTTTTAGATTGTTTAGAATTCAAAATTCCTGAAGGTTTGTGATGATGGTGTTCTAGTTGTATTTTTATATTGGACTATTTCCATCACCTAATATATGTATTGAATGTCTTTAGAAAAATTTAACTTTATTTAAATATTCCAAATACATTCAACTGTTAGTAATAGCACATCAAACAGATTAGTATATGCACAATGTTTCAAAAGGTATTAGTCCCCCCTTCTTCTTCGGGTGTTTCTGGTCTAATCAGTGACAGTACTAGCATGGGATTCGAACCTGGGTCCTTAGATTTTTGAATTGCCTTTGGCAGGATGGATCAGTTGGTTAGATCATTACCTTAAAATTCAAAAACTCGAGAATCTAAGGACCCAGGTTCGAATCCCATGCTAGTACTATCACTGGGAAGGCCAGCAACACCTGAAGAAGAGAGGAGACTAATACCTCTCGAAATGTTGTGCATATACGAACATGTTTGATGTGCTATTACTAGCAGTTGAATGTATTTGGAATATTTAAATAAAGTTAATTTTTTCTAAAGACATTGAATACATATATTAGATGATGGAAATAGTCCAATATAAAAATGCTTTAAGTGATTTGTAATTAATTATCTTGGTAAAAATTTTGTATAAAATTGGTAGATAACTGATGTCTGCCATTTTTAATATCTTCTGTATTTGTCTTCAATATCAACATTGCTGCCATATTATTTCAATTATCTCATACATTTTATCATTTAGACATTTTCTACCTAGCAACAATTTTTCTATCTATTTGCCTATTTTTTTTTAAATACCAATAATAATTCTGTCATTTCTTGGTGATGTTTTTTTTCTTTGTAGATCTAATTACATCTCCCTTTTTCACTTAAAATGCTTGGCAATTCAGAAGATGTAAGAATTGTAAGGAATTTTTGTTTTATTCTTCTTTATGCCTCTAAAATTCTTTATAGAACACTTCATCATAATTCATGTTATTATTGTTCTCTTTAGTAATGGTTTAATTCTTTGTTGTTATTACTGAAAGAACTTTCTTTTCAATACCAATGGGTTGTTTTTTTATTTCTGAGTCTTTTATTCTCTTCTATAGCCTCTTTCTCTAATTCAAAATTATGGTTTTTTATAGTGTTATTAAATTTTTTACACAATTTTACAAAATTCTAGATATTCAATTCTTCCTAATGAATTATTTAAAAAACATTTCATGTTTCTTCATATATTGCCTAGTTTCTGAAACAAATTTATTGATATATTGCTGCATTTTTGTGATACCAGCCATCATTTTTTGCAGTTCTTAATAATCATTCACAAACACACATTTATTGCATCTTCAATAAATGCAACTAATATTTTCAGTTAAGAAACTATAAGGCAACATAAAAGTAAGGTTGTAGTGTTATTCGATCTTAAACTCGGAGTAAAAAGCTATAAAACTCACCACATTCTCCGAGACTTTATTGTGAGCAGCCCATTTATGCTTGTTTATTATGTGAATAATCACATAGTGATAACAGATGCAGGGAAGCATGATATGGTGTGGATATTATTAAATTTGCTCTGCTTGATTTCTTTAAGGATTCACAAAGAAGTCAGATCTTGGCTCAATTAATTGGAAGCACTTTTTTACCGTTGGGTAATTATTCTGATACATTTTTGGTAATTTTCGAAATAAATAGTTGAGAATAATATAACCAATATTTCAAGCAAACATTCACGTTTGCATTAGTTTACAATCATCATCGGTTTTGTCTTCCCCAATCTTTAGCTACTTTGATAATATTAAAGTGTTAAATCGTTAGTTGTTTTGACTAAGATGCTCATAATGTGACACTAACAATTTTCTCTTAAACTCACACAGGTTCAATGTTAGTGCTCCCAAAATTAGGATACTCATGTTATCTTCCTCAAAAATATTGCCCTACTGGTGACAAGTATTCCACTATTGTTTATAATTCTTTTACATTTACTTGTTTGTATTTGGGTTCATATTTTAACAATGAATAATTAAAATAACCAATTATTTTTAAAATAAAATCACAATAGAAAATATAACTAAGTTCCCATAAAGAAGTGCTTTCCAATATTAAGCCTTAGTAATCAATAGATGTAAAAAGGTATATGCTTAAAATCCCTATCTAGTGCCTACTTATCCAATAACCCCAGTCTAGTTTCTACCTTCTGGCTTTTATCAGTGAGGAATCTTGGATTTGGGACCACTGCACCTAGATCTTAGGACCTAATGCAAGTCTCTAGCAGTCACCTTTTACCTATTTAGTTAACAGTAAAGCTGTGAGCCTAAGATGAAAACATCATAATATTTTCAATTCAAGCTCATTCATTTGTCTATGGTTTGGTGTCTGTGACTCTTTAAAACTCATGGTCATCACCATTCTATGGGCAGTATTGGTATAAAACCTCTAAAACATCACATGATCAACATTTCCTATGCTTATACAAGCTGTTAAAACTGTAGCAAACTCTCTGTACAGTAACGCCCCTCGGTGCAAGACTTAGTAATCAATAGATGCAAAAACACCTATCCAGTGGTTACTCTTTAACTATCCCTAGACAAGTTTCTAGCTTGTGACTTTCATCAGTAAGGAGAAACTAATTAGAAGATATTGAATAAGTAGACATTATTATAGGGAATTTTATGAACAAACCTTTTTGCATCTATTCACTACTAAGGCTTGCACTGGATGGCACTACTGTGTGGAGAATTTGCTAGTGTTTTAACAATTTGTCTAATCATATGAAAATCATGTAATGTATCAGAAAATATAAAAAAGGTGTTGAAGTGGAAAATATTTAAAAATACCAAGTTTTGTTTATGAAAGGAATCATATACAGTAAACAAATTACTGCAGAGATCAACACACAATATACATTTTTGATGACAAACTTCCAACCAGAGCAATTGGTTTTTGATAAGAATCAAATAGTAAAATAATATTATAAGCATAAAAATTGTACAGGAGATGATTGAAATCATATCATATGGTCATATAAATTATTGCTTACACTTTTTGAAGACATCAAAATGGATTATATTTAACAATAGTAGGAAGTGCATCAGGCAGTTTTTGGGTCTAATCAATTCTGTACATGGATGCATCCTAACAGCAATAAAGAATATTTAAATAAGGAAGGACTAGATGCACCTCATGGTGCTTATATTGTTTTTAGATAACGTTGTCATCTTTAAATATTGTAGTGCATCACTTTTCTGTACAGGGAACCATTGGTTTGAGGATTATGAGAATGATTTTGTGTATAGGTCATAATATTTCTTATAAAAAAAGACATAGAGTTTTATTGTTTAGGAACTCATAAGAAATTTGAGTGCCATCCTGTAGGAACTAGAATCAATCCTGGGACCACTACCAATTGCACCAAACCACACAGAGTATATTCTTATGATCTGCTTTAACTATTATTAAGCATTTGCAAAGACTTCTTAAAAAATGAGTAAGAAATGACATTTCTCAAAAGTCCTAATTGGATTATCCCTGAAAAGTGGCTTAATATTGCTCTAGACATTGTGGAATTATGTAATTCCTTGTCATGTAAAACAGAATCAGTTTTTGTTGGCTTTGCACTATATTTATAAATATACTAGCCATACCCAGCCATGTGTTGCTGTGACTCAATCTGGTTAAATGGAAAAGAAAAAAAAGGAGAAAGCACACGTTTTTAATATGTTTAATTTCACAATGCTTGTGGGTATACAATATTTTTTGTTGTGCCATTGTCTGTGCAGATATAGATATTGTCTGGTTTGCAGACTCTAGAACATGCAACATATAATTGTCCATGTGAGAAGCATTCCTATCTAGATCTAAATCGCACAATTCTAAAGATTGGCCCTGACTTACTGTGCAGATATAGAGATTGTCTGGTTTGCCTACTGTAAAACATGCAACATATAATTGTCCATCTGAGAAGCAATCCGTGTCTAGATCTAAACTGCACAATTCTAAAGAATGGCCGAGCTTTGTTGATGGTGATTGCAAACGCCAATCGAATTGGGGATTGCAATCTTTCACACGAAATAAGTAAATCAAAATGAAAATAAATCGAAATCTATGAAAATTCAATTTAGCAATGCAATCGGAAACATTGAAATGGAATCGTAAAATATTTAGTATAGCGTATGTTGCTTTTACCTCCAACAGATAGTGCTGTTGTTCAAAAAAAAAGCATGTTTTTACCTATCACAGGTATGACATCTATATAATAGTAGGTAGTAGGTATATAGAAACACGCGCGTATTCGAATGCAATGTTGTGTCAAAATTTCAAAGCAATCGGTGAAGAACTTCCGGAGATTTAAGATTTTGAACAAACGAACATTTACATTTTTATTTATATAGATTTCAGATGTTATCATTTGTTCAATCTCTATTCTTACAAATAATATTGAAAAACATTTTAATGACATATGGATTTTAAGTGTTTGATGTAGCTTTCACATTGACATTGAGAGGCTAGTATAAATTATGTCAAAAAATAGAATTGTTTGGCAAATTACGATTGATAATAGTGCACAAATTAAAATCGCAATTAAGATGAAAAATGCGAAATTCTTCTTTAAATCTTGTGTTATAATCCCCATGAATTATTGATATGTATTAGTTATTAACCAAATATAAAGTTAATTAACAACATAATATTTAAATAAATAATTAAAACCATTAATTAATCCATTTAATTATTCGTGTATATGTAGATATTGTACTTAATACAAAAACAAACCGCGTAGCCGAGAGGTCGGCGCAGCCGCCTTGCAGGCGGGCAGTTGATTGCAGACGGTTGTTGCGGGTTCGCCTCCCGTCCGATGCTATGACATATGAAATAAAAAAACATTTATTAAAGCATTATATATTCGCACGTGCTTATTAAATCATTAAAAAAAGATTTAAAATGTACCTCCTTTTTTTAATTCCATTACTTGTTTTCCTTAATTAATTACTTCTCTCTCTTTTTAAAAAAGATTAATTTGAAGTTGTAATCCTTACGCGTAACATGTTACTGTTGAGAGTGGTAAAAATCAATTTCAAATTCTTTTTTCACCTTAAATCATCCTTTCAAAGGTTTGTAACGCATGAGTGAAATTAATTATGATTTAGAATGAATACTGACAAGTTAGATGTTCAGGAATTTTAAATATTTTGATGGGAATATTTCTTTTCTCAAAGATATAAATATTTATTTATCATATCGTTTTTTAATTTTTTTTTCAGTCAAATAATAATTTATAAACATTATTAAAAAAAAAACAAATCTTTGGAAATTCCGACTGTGAAATACTATCGGTTTTATTAAATAGTTCATTGCTATCATCTTGTACAATTGTGAATTATATGATTCATGGCTTATGCTTATTCACAATTATATAAATCAGAAAGTTAAACTCGATTTTTTTAAGTAGATATGTTCAGTGACCATGTAGTCCAATATTTGGCATAAGTAATCCTAGACCACGTACACCGGGAAAACTAAAATTACTCATCTACAAATGACAAAAATCAGCCTGTTTCGTCTAAGCATAACTCAAAAACTTCCTCATTCATCATTGAAACCTCTAAAGACTTAACATATAGAAATTCCATTAGAGTTAATGTCACATATGGATCCTCCTATTAATCCACCAGGACAACCAAGCCTATCAACATTGCTCCTTACCAAAGATTCTTCTTTGCCTGGACTACACACCCTTTCCATATCTCCTTCCCATTTCATATGTATCCACTTCCCATTCACCATATTGTACTTGAATTTCATTTAGCCATGTAGTCATCCCTTTGTAAACCTTTTAACTGTCGTGTATTTTGTCTTTTTGATGAATAAAAGCTTTCATTACTGAGAAAAAAAAGTAATCCTAGACCTGAAGGTGAAATTATGTTAGCATCTAAAATCATATCTAGCTAACTTTATTATTGTATGTTAAAAATATGTTTGGGATCTTTTAAAGAAACAAAGTCTATTTTATGCTACAATTTTTTTGATTGTTTTAAGGTTTCTTGCTTAACTGAACCTTTAACAAAACACATCTTTACATTAGACATGTTTTAATTGATGAACTAGTTAATTTTAACTCTTATTATATTTTGAAAAATATTTATCAAAATACAACCATAGTGACTAGATTTCATGGTGATACTAGAATTAAAATTGAGAAAAATGTACAATAGGATGTTTCCATATCTTTAAACTTTTTACAATAGTTATATAAGAAATATCTTCTGGATTAGAATGGATAGCTAAGATAATAAAAATAAATGGAGATTATTTAAGTCATCTAGATTTTCCCGATGATGTGATTATTTTAGCAATAATGTTTCAGAGCCTCAGAAAACATTGCAAAAATTATCAACAGAAAATGAGAAAATAGGATTAAAGACAGATGTTAAAAGGTCTCAAATGATGTTCATTGGATTTTCTCTCAAGGATTGATAATCATGAATTAGAAAAAATAACATATCTTGACCAGATAATTAATATGGATGAAAATGTCTTAATAAAATTATTCATTGAATTATATATGTGTTTTATCTTTTCTTTCTTATAAATCTGAGACTTGAAAACTTAGTAGAAGAATAATATAGAGACTTTGAGGTACTCAATGATGAATGGAAATATGTGTGCTACAAATAAAAAGTATAGAATGGAAATAAAATGCATAAGTGAGAGAATAAACAGATATATCACTGACATCATGGGAAGAATCAAAAGACTAAAATGGAACTGGATTAAACATATTACTAGGAAAGATGATAATAATAGACAGTAACTCAAAAGATAATAAAAGATCTGGAAAGACACCATGTGTGAGATGGATGGCTAAAGTAAAGAAGATTGCTGATGTTACATGTAAAAAAGAAGCTATGGATTGCAAAAACTGGAATTAACTTGAGAGACTTTTTTGATTGAAAATGATAATGATGAAGTATTCTTTTATTTAATAGGTTTTTATATATTTTACAGCTAGTCTTCTAATATTCATGAAGTAATATGTAATATAAGGTCTTAGTAAGAGAGTGGATTTGTGTGTGCAATTTAATATTTTTTATAATAATATTTAAGTACATATTGAGAAGTTTGCACTAGTATTTTTTTCCCATTGCATTTTGAATTACAAGTGTCAAATTAACTCAACCCACATCTTTGACTCAATCAGCTTTAGATAAATATAGTAATGATTACTATTAATCATTTACTAAACTAGAGATTATCTCTAGCACAGATTTAAACTTTATAAGTCAATTAAAGATTAATATATCTGATTTTTTAAAATTAAGTGCACAAACACATGGAGTTCTTATAAATAAAGATACAATAAAAAACAAATGACCCCAAGGAGTTCTTATAAATAAAGATACAATAAAAATCAAATGACCCCCAAGATGCATTTCGTAATAAACCAGCACTCATCAGTTGGTCCAGATCACTATCTCTCATATATAACTTTATTATATAAACAATATTTATCTATATTAAATAATTGCATTTTGAATTACAAGTGTCAAATTAACTCAACCCACATCTTTGACACAATCAACTTTAGATAAACATAGTAATGACTATTATTAATCATTTACTAAACTAGAGATTATCTCTAGCACAGATTTAAATTTTATAACTCAATCAAAGATTAATATATTTGATTTTTAAAAATTAAACACACAAGCACATGGAGTTATTCACATTTCTTTTTCCCAAATGTAATATCTCTATAAATATATTAAATAACCTCAACATTACCTCATATTCATTTAAATTTATATAAAGATATAACAAAAGACAAATGACAATGGATATTCTTAAGAAAATTGTTTTTTGATTATTAGCATTACAATTCCATGTAATTTCAGCCATCTTTCACAGAAGATTTAACTTCCATGGCTGCAAAAACTTAAATTTAGTTTAGACACTTTTTACTTCTTCTTTAAACGAAGAGTTTATCAGAGATAAGCTCAGTTTTTGAACGAAACTTTTCATATTCTTATGAGAAAAGTTTCTATTTCTATGAAAGATTCTTTTTGTGGGAGTCACTGCATGGGTATCAGCATCAGTATTTTTTTTTCCATTTTGTTTCTGGAAGGTAAGATGAAAAATAAATTAAATAATGTACATGGGGTACATGAACTCTGTGTTGAACCATTTTGAAAAGTTTGGGATTTAGTAAAATCATCAATTAGAATCAATTATATGCTTTTACTAGAAACAATTTTGTCACAATGTTAAGGATTATAATACATTTAAAAAATGTAAATTTTTAGGAAACTTTTTTTTAAGAGTAATGATCTATGGCTGGATTAATAAAATTAAATTTCTTCGTAGCAGCTTCACCCTATTCTAAAAGAAGTTGATTCTCAACAATTATCTCGATTCTTATTAAAAGTATTCTTTCACGGAATTTGTAAAAAGAATCTAATAATTATATTAAATGATAATTTTTGCATCACAATAAACTTAATTAAAATCACATCACAGAACATTCTCGTTCCAAATACATTACTTAGAATTATGTTTGCAGGCAGTCTCATAACGAGATATTCTAATAAACCTGCAAATAATAATATTTTTCATTTATCAATATCGATTCAGTCACTCTGACAAAAAGAGAATTACTCTTTTATCTGACCTTCAACTGTAGATATTTTAAATAAATGAACTTTGATATTCGAAAAGACTGAAAGTAATAGTTTTTCCGAATATCAGTGTTCATTTATTTACAATATAAATGACTATATATGGGATTCGAACTCAGACTTTCACATGACTCTCAACTCTCCATACCATCTCATATTGCTGACTCACCTGATCACACACATGTTGAAAAGATAATCAATATATGTATTTCATGCTAAACCGTCACTCATCAGTTGGTCCAGATTACCATCTCTACACATATATACAATCAGTGTTCAGCTGAGGGTTGTGTGAAAGTCTGAGTCTAAATCCCATATATATTACATTATATGTGCAGGTGTGTGTTAGCCTGTACAGTGTATTAAATATAAATGACTGAAATTCAGATAAAGGAGGAATTCTCCTTTTGTCAAACATAATGAATGGGTATTAATAAATAAAAAGTAAAATTATTTGCAAATTTATTAATATGTCTCATGACACTGCCTACAAAAATAATTCTAAGTAATGTATTTGAAATGAGTCTGTTCTGTGGCATGATTAAAATCTTAAATGTTACATATTCAAGGCAGTAGTAAGTTATTTATGTGCTATTGAAATTAGTAAAATTTAATTATGTTGTAGGACTCTATACCTTTATTTCATGTCAAATTTTTAGAATAGTTTTATTTGAGTACTATTGTTGCAAAGTAATTTATTTGCATCTGGAACCCTTTTCTTGTTTAATACAATCTAGATCAGTGTTCTTCAACCCTTGGTCCATGGACTGGCATCGGGCCGCAGAAGTTTTTTACCAGTCCACTGATACATTGGCAGGAAAGGTTGTAATAACCAAATAATAAGAGTTTAAAATTTTAATTAATATAAACAATTTTTATTTATTTTTTCATCTCATTTTTACCCAATTAAAAAAAAAAAAAACAGAACGAAAACAAAATCTAATCAATCATACATAAATTAATTTGTTTTTCTAGTTATCACAGATGTTTATGGGGGGAGGGGGGATAGAATTAAATTTTTTATTACTTTTCTAAAAAAATTTAAAATAAAAAAAAAGTTTTTTATTATACAAACTTCATATGTATATATAACTGCATTTTGTATATTTAACGTTGTTGTTTTGATTAGTTATAACAATTATGCTCATCTAAGGCTACGCAGTTTATATCTTTAAGAAAATTTATCTATAGACTTCTGCTGGGCCGCGAAACCTTATCATTATTTTTACCGGTCTGCAGGTGTGAAAAGGTTGAAGACCACTGATCTAGATAAAGTTCAACTTTATTTTGTAGGCTAAAGTAACATAAAACAGAAATCTTTTTATAAAAATTTATCTAGTTGTGTTACTCTTGGACTTTGAAGTGTAATTTATAAAGCTTACAATTTCATTGATAACGAAAGCAATAGTTCATTCTTTTTATACCCATGAAGCCTGTGATGTGATGTGATGTACTGTAGCTTCTCCTTAAACGGAGTCAAGAATCTCTCAAAAATTATGCCTAGAGAAACCTGTTAGCCACTTTATTTTCCATTCCCCAGTCTAAGTTTTCCCATATTCTGCTCCATCCCATTTCCACAACATAATTTTTGTCAACTCTATTACCTTTATATCTAAATCCCCCTTATATTTTCCCAAACTCAGCATAAAAACCAATAATCCACTTTCTGTATAATCACTTTTTTCATATTTATTTTTCCATAACTTCATTGTATGTGCCCTTTCTGTTTTCAAGCATTTACATTTAATTAACAGATGCCTAATATTTTCTATTCCTTCCTTACGAGCCTTAAACAATAAACTACTTTCCTTACTATTATCATATATTAACTTGCACCTAATATTCTGTTTATTTCTATATATATTTAAACTCTTTTTACTCTCCATACTAGTTCCCCAAATTTCTAACTCCTTATTCTTTATTAATAAATGTATTCTTTTATCCCATTACTTTCCACTATAATACTCAACAATACTCCTAATACAATCACCCAGTGCAATCCCTAGTAATCAGTGAAATGCAAAAAGGTTTGTGCATAAAATCCCTATTTAGTGCCTAGTTACACAAACCTTTTTGTATCCATTGATTACTATGGATCACTCTATGTGGCATTACTATATAAAGAGTCTGTCAAAAGTTAATTTATGACAATAGCAAGGAAAGTAGTTTACTGTTTAAGGCTCAAATGGGATCATTAGTAACAGGGGATTATACACATAAATGAAAAAATGTGGGTGATTTAGTCTGCAAGCTGTGTAAGGAAGGCATAGAAAATATTAGGCATCTGTTAATTGAATGAAAATGCCTGAAAGTAGAAAGGATACGAATAATAAAATTATGGAAGAATAAATATAAGGAAAGTGATTATACAGAAAGTGGGTTATTGATTTTTATACTGGGTTTAGGAAAAGATATGGGAGATTTAGATATAAAAGCCAGGGGGTTGACAAAAATTATGTTATGGAAATGGGATGGAGCATGATATGGGAAAACTTAGGGTGGGGAATGGAAAGGGAAGGTAAAATGGCTAACAGGTTTCTTTGGGCATAGTTGCTGAGAGATTCCTGACTCCATATGAGGAGAATTCATAATGCATCACATCACACCAGTTTTAACAGCTTAAGTAAGCATAGAAAATGGTGATCATGTGATGTTTAGTGTTTAATCTTATAAAGTTCTGTTTAAGTGTGAAAGTTTCTAGATTTTTGGTAAACAAATATAAGTTATAAAAAACATTTTTTAATTTTATTCTAAGCAAGAATGAATTGCTTTTAATTTTCTCTAGAGTTAAAATTTTTGACAATTGTTGCAATAAACTTTTTAAAAATAGATCAAATAAAATCACTACATGATGAGATGAGTAAGATTTTATACATATTTTTTTTCAATATATTGACACCAATCAGATTTTCTTAATTTTAATCTCAGGAGTGATTTACCGCCAATTATAGAAATATAAGTTCTAATATAGTTAAAATCTAGTTTACGTTGGGGCTAGTAAAGATGACCACTTTTTTAATGTCAAAATGTAGATTTAAAAAAAGTTGAAAGATAAAATTTATCATAAACGTAATAACTGAAACACACAGGCTTATTATATACCTGTGTCTATATATGTAATATATAGGGTATATGAGCACAGACTTTCACATAACCCACCACTCTCCACACTATCTCATAACACTGATACACTTGAACACATATATGTTGAAAAGATAAATAATCACCAATATACGTATTTCATGCCAAACCAGCAATCATCAGTTGGTCTAGATTACCATCTTCACACATATATCTGAGCACTTATAGTATATATGTGTGGAGATGGTATACTGGACCAATTGATGATTGCTGTTTTAGCATGAAATACGTATATTGGTGATTATTTATTTTTTCAACATACATGTGTTCAAGTGTATCAGTGTTATGAGATAGTGTGGAGAATGGTGGGTCGTGTGAAAGTCTGTGCTCATATACCCCATAAATGTAAGAGTTATAGAAAGATGTAGGTGAGAAATGAAAAGCTAGCTTATATCAGGAAAGTGGAAACATTATATACATAAAAATTATTATCTACAGAAACAATTAAGGTTATTCACTAAGGTAATAATCAAAAAAATAATATAAAGCCAAGGGAGAGTTTAAAATGATGTTAATTATTAGAGGAAATGAGTCTCTAACATGCAGTTACATGAACAGTAGTGTTGCATTTTTTAGATTTGCAAAGTAATTTTATTTTTAATTTTGATATATCTTCAATATTTAATCAGTCATGCTGTACAGATATATATCTGGCACTTGAGGCATTCTGAGGTCACCAACACAATGGAACACTTTTTTTAATTTTAACAATTTAGATCCTTCATGTTAATAATCCTTCTATAGTTGACTCTCATAATATTGAAGGAATTATATTTTACAATTATTGTGTCTTTTAATACTTTATTTTTTTTATTCAACCAAATGTTCCTCATAAAATAATAGTTGGTTTCCAAGGGGAAACTGCTTACATATGATATTTATAAAATAAGTTTAAAAGCTTGTAGTCCATATATACATAATTAAGCAAATTCACTTTTTAGTTCTGCAACAACGCTTGTTTTCATTCTGACAGTTTTGACTGGCCAATAGTCTTCTCCAGAACTGTCTAGTCAGTCTAAACATTCAGACTTAATTAAATTAAATAAAGCAAGAATTGTTGCAGTGATAAAGAAAAGCAGATTTGTTTAACTATTTATAATTTTATCAATCCAAATAAAATAGTGTAAGGTGAAAGAAATATATATATATTATTAATATTACGACCATGTAATGTTACTAAACACCCTTCAATATATAGCCATTATAATATGTATTATAAGGAGTCTGTTAATAGCTCTAAGCAAGCATTTTTTCCCCTCTCTTGCTTTTTCTTCTGATAAATGTCATAAAAGAATGCATTTGAAATATCTATCTAGAATTGTTCCCATTCCAAACCAGTTTTGAGCCATGGCTCTTGTGAGTGAGAAGCTAAGACATCCAGACACTCATATCCAAAATGCAAACTCAAGCCCAGAATATCCAAAATGCAAATTCAAGCCCAGAATTTACCTAATACTTATTTATTAACTAGAAGATCTGAAATTTTCAAACATCTATATGTCTTCAAATTAAGCTCTCCAACTCAAATAGCCATACAGGACTGAACTAAATTCAGATACACCATATATTAATAGTCTTATCAATCTAATTTAGCCAAAGCCTTAACAGCCAAATTATAGTATTAAAGAAATCAAGTCATATATCACATGACATATATAATATAAAGGGTGTGCTAATAGCTCTAAACAAGCGTATTTTTTCCTCTCTTTATTTTTCTTCTGATAAATACCACAAGAGAATGCATTCAAAATTTCTATCTAGAATTGTTCCCATCTGCAAACTGGTTTCTTGGTGCTTCTGAGCTTTCCAGTAAACCAAGATGGCAGCCTATTTTTTAAATAAATTTACAGTTTCAGGGCAATCCAAAAATGTTTACAAAAAATGCCTGTTAGCAAATGCCATATTTAATATTTACATTTTATTTTTTATTATTGATTTTTTTAAAAAAAATAATTGTGGGAAAATTAATTTTAATATTTGCAGTTTTATTTCTTTTTTTAAACTTATTAATAGAAAAAATATATAAATACAATATTTACATTTTATTCATATCTTGACTGTGTGAAATCATACCGTGACCATTAATACACAATTTTAGGGAAAACAGGATCCTGTACCTTTAGAAATAATCCATTGCATCACATTCTGTGGCAGAAAAGTCTCAAATTTTTATCATTATGACAATTTACCAAAAAATTGTGGATAAAAAGAAACATACTGATTTGAACTAAAGTACAACAATGTTAAGAGTGTCTTGTCATTTTTCATGTTATAAATATAAGTATATCAATAATTCTGCACTAACATGCTTAGGCTAGAGAAGTTTAATATTGTAAAATTATATGTTTAACTGCACTGAATGCTTTTGAAGTTGCTGGACTTCATATTCATAGCTGAGTGCAGATGATAGTAATGAGAAGACATATTCTAATTTATGCAAATTAGTTAGTTGTTAATTGTGTCATAGGTCTTGGCATTTTATTTTGCTTTGATTAATTAGTCCATCTTTTTGAAATGGTGAAACATTTCTGTTTATTGAATGAGTGTCAATATTTATGAAATAGACTTCTTTTATTTTACGCCTATGGTCATTTCTCTCTCTGTATACTATTGTGACATTGGTGGGTTTGAATCTGTGTTAGTTTTTTCATGCTCCAAGAATGCTGATGTGGTCTCTTTATTGTTCATGCTCTTTTATAGATGTACATGTGTTGTTGTGATGCTCTATTTGTGATGAATGTTTTTTGTTTCCCCATAATATGAAGCCTTGCACCCAGTCTGAGGGCATTGGATTTGATATATAACTTGAGGCATTGTCTTAGGATCTAATTTATCTTTTGAATTGTTTATGAGTCTATTGGTGTTGGCAGAAGTGTGGAAGCCAATTATAAATTTTTTTGATAGTGTTTTCACTAAGGGTTTGGCAGTGTTAGATATATATGGTATGATTATTCATGGTTTGTTATCTCTAATTCTAACTTGCTAATTTATTTTTGCCTGGAAATGTTCTATTCATTTGGATATGCTTTTGTATTTAAAGCCAACTGATATTAGTTCTTTGATGTACTTTAATATGTTATTTCTTTTGTCTGTATTGAATTTGCATAAGTAATTGTTTCTATGTAGAAATGCATGCAATCGAGTGTATTTGTGTGAGTTGGGTGCTATGGCACTCTAATGTATATATACTCTAATTTCCAGGGCTTTGATGATCATGCAGTACTTTAATTGTATCTTCTTTTGTATATGTAAGTCCAGGTATTGTAGATAATGTTGATTGTTCTCCCACGTGGTGTTTAGTGTAAGTTTAGTAATCCGCTGAAATTCTTCAATGATGTTTCTTATTGTATTCCTTTTGGCAGTGAGAAACACATCTTCCACATATCTTACATATATCATTCTGTGGTTACCTATCTGTATTTTTGGTATTATCTGTTTCTCATGGTAGTTTAAGAAGATTCTGGCCATTATACCACTGATTGGGAGACCCATTGGCCATCCTTGCTTCATTTTATACCATATTCCTTCAAAAATATTTTCATCAATCCATCCTAAAAAGCTATAATAAAGTTAAGCTTGCCATCTGAGCATTGCTTATTTCTCAATTCTGTTTTGACTATTTCTAATGAGTGCTTTCTGTCCACTGATCCATATAGCTCTTTGATGTCTAGAGTTGCCATTTTAAAGTCCTGGTTTATTTGTATATCTTGAATTTTATCCACAAACTCGATATAAAAAAAATTGAAATAAAGCTTCTTAATGAAATTTATTGGAATTTATTCCTGTTTTTAACTTCACGATTGATTTATTGCTTTTGTTTTAATTTAGCAACTAACCAAATTTTTGGTAGATTGTAAGACTTTGAAACTGTATATTTATCAAAAATTTGGCTGCCATCTTTGTTTACTGGAAAACTCACAAGTACCATAATCTTTATTCAGGTATTATAAAAATGGCTTTGCATTTTAGACTTTAAAAAACTCTCCATATAGTATTGCTAATCAATGGATGCCAGAAGACTTGTGCATAATATCCCTAGATTAGTTTCTGGCTTGTGGCCTTCATCAGTGAGGAGCCTTGTATCTGAGAGCACTGCACCTAGATCTTAGGATCTAATGCAACCCTCCAGCAGTTATTTTTTATGTCTACTTAACTACAAAACTATGAGTTTTAAATTGAAAACACCTTACTATTTTCAATCCTAGCTCATTATCTTATATAGTCACATAGGTCTAAACTCAGTTCAGTACCTATACATTTTGGTGTCTTTGGTTCTTCAATAACCTAGCCACCACTATCCTATTAGGCAGGATTGGTTTTAAGCCAATAAACATCACATGACCACCATTCCTTATGCTTGCTTACAATTGTTATTAAAACAGGCAAATAAAAGTTATAAGCAAGCATACAAAATGGTGATCAGGTGATGTTTATTGGCACATTAGACTTTCTAGAAATACATGTTAATAAAAATGAAAATAACACAATCTCATGATAATTTTCTAACAAGATTAAAAAATAAATTTTTTTATATCTGGGTCCTGAATATTTTATATGGGCAGCTGGAGAAATGCATTATTATTCAAGTGAAGAAAGCTATCTGATGATGTGGGTGACTCATATTGTTTGGGCCATAAACTAATCAAAATAACAGAAGACTATACATTTAAAAAATGGAAAGAAAATGAAAAGAAAATAGTAAAAGTTAGTCTTATTAATGCTGTAAATTATTACCACAGCAATAAATTTATGGGTTTCAGAGTCAGAAGCTTGTAAATTGAACCAATCTATCACTTCTAGTGATCACACATGTCTTTTCTAGCAGTTATTCATTCAATTATTATTATCAATATTATTTTAAATAAAAATATTAAAATCATCATGTAATCATCATTTAATGTGCTTACATTGATTGCTGTGATGTAATGTAATGCATTATGACATCCTTTATTGAAGACAGGAATCTCTCAGCCACTATGCCCAGAGAAACATATTAGCTAATTTGCCATCTCTTTCCATTCTCCAATATGTTTTTCCCATATTTTTCTGTATCATCCCATTTTCACAACATCATCTTTGTCCACTCTATAGCCTTTATATCTAGATCCTCCTATCTTTTTCCAAACCCAGCATAAAAACCAATACCTCACTTTGTGCATAACAACTTTGTTTATATTTATTCTCCCACAACTTCATTATTTGTATTCTTTCATCTTGTAAACATTTACATTCTATTAGCAGATGCTTAGTATTTTGTATGTGTTCCTTACATAACTTGCAACCTAAATCACTCACATTTCTCCATTTATGTGTACATTCCCTTGTGCTAATGATCCTGTTCGAGCCATAAACAATAAACTACTATCATTACTAATTATCATAAATTAACTCACCCTCAATATTCTGTTTACTTCTATATATATTTA
This sequence comes from Epiperipatus broadwayi, assembly GCA_028023455.1. Classification (NCBI taxonomy): domain Eukaryota; kingdom Metazoa; phylum Onychophora; class Udeonychophora; order Euonychophora; family Peripatidae; genus Epiperipatus; species Epiperipatus broadwayi. The sequence goes on along the minus strand of JAQFVV010012409.1, from coordinate 12,902,749 downwards.
CATTCTTTTTACTCTCTATTCTCCTATCCCATTCTTGATCACTATAACAATCAACTATTCTCCTAACACAATCAGGCATGATTGTACAATTATACTGACATAAAATTTTTATCCAAATTTTCTGCATACCATACCAGCTTTCTCACTCATCCTGTTTACTGTCCTTTACTTGTAACCCAATTAAATACTATTTTGGAATTTTTTTACTATCCATAAATTGCAATTCCCTCATTTTATTTTGCTTTTTGCAATTCTTATATAAAAACTTGACCATTCCATTTCTTCTTGAATTACCTTTTGCTGTCCACACATCTACATCTAATGCATATCTTCTTATTTCTTGTATTTTTTCTAAGTAATCTAACACTCCTTTACTAACACATAAGGCATCATTACCATAAATAAACCCTGCTACTATCACTCCCTTCCATACAATTTTTGCTACATCATATTTATTATTGAAAACACTGTTAATTTCTTTATTAGTATCTTTCCTTTCTTTCCTTCATTTATCAATTTTTTCTTCCATTCATCCAAGCAATTTGTTTGATTACTTAAGACAATTCCCCAAATAGTTATACCTATTCACCATATTTAACTTTATATCTCCAAAAAAAAATTATTTCTCTTCTCTTTCCCTAGCATTTATCATCATTACTTCTGATTTTTCTTCATTAAATTTAATCTCCATATCTTTATTCACCCTTATGCACATCTTCAGCATAATATCTATATCTTCCCTACTTTCTGTGTACAAGAAGATATCATCAGCAAATAAAAGACTTGATAATATACACACTCCCTTGCTATTAATGGTATTTCTAACACTCTTCCTAGTATTTCTATTGCTCTCTTCATTTCTCTCAAATATAACAAACTCACCACACAGTAGTGCAACCAAGTGCAAACCTTAGTAATCAATGAATGCAAGAAGGTTTGTACATAAAATCCTATCTAGTGCCTACTTGCACAAATCTTTTTGTATTCATTGATTACCATGGCTTGCATTGTGTGGGAACTACTCTATGGAGAGTTTGGTACTATATATTTTTTTCTGAATAATTAAAAATTATAATGCAGAGATAATTTCTAAAACGTTAAATTTGCATTGGCATTAATTTGTTTTAACATTCCTTCAAAATTAATTCTCTTAAGCAATCATCTAGCAAATAATGGATTCTGCATCCATAAGAATATGATGCCATATATTGATAACTGAATATTTAGTTAGATCGCTATGAGCATTCTATTTGAAATGAACTTAAATCCAGCTCATTAACATTGAGACAAACAGAAAGCTTTTTTTTAATGACTTAAATGTAAGTATTTATTTGAGAAATGCAAAAAGCAAAATGAAAATGTTTGGTAGACTGCAATTTATGTATAATAAGAGAATAGCCAAAATAGTATTTAATTGGGTTATAAGGAAAGGACATGCAACAAAATGGGTTAGAAAGGTAATATGATATGCAGAAGATTTGGATAAAGAATTTACATTAATATACTTACACAAAAGGTAGGATGATCATGTTAGGAGAATTGTTGAGTGTTATAGTGGCAAGAAATGGGATAGAAGAATAGATACATTAATAAATAACAGAGAGTAAAAAAAGTTTAAATATATATATAGAAATAAACAGAATATTGGGTGCGAGTTAATTTATGATTATAGCAAGGAAACTAGTTTACTATTTAAGGCTTGTACAAGATCTTTAGCAACAAGGGAATGTACATATAAATGAAAAAATATGGGTGATTTAATCTGCACATTATGTAAGGAAGGCATAGATAATATTAGGCATTTGTTAATTGAATGTAAATGCCTGCAAGCAGAAAGAGTACAAATAATAAAGTTGTGGAAGAATAAATATACAGAAATTGGGTTTTTGGTTTTTATGTTGGGTTTGGGAAAAGATAAGGGGTATTTAGATATAAAGACCATGAAATTGTTAAAGATGTTGTAGAAATGGGATGGAGCAGGATAGAGAAGAATATGGAAAAACTTAGGGTGGGGAAGGGAAAGAGAATGTAAAATGGTTAATAGATTTCTCTGGGCACAGTGGCTGAGAAAAAGGAGATGCCACAGTGCATTACATCACAATTGTATCCAACTTAAAAAATTGATTGAGGAATAAATCAAGGTTTTTTTAAATTTATATACATAACATGTATTGGATAATATCATAGAAATTAATGTTCATATTATAATAACTTTCTCTTTTGTATTTTTGTTTTATTTGTATTTACACATTTTTATGAATCTATATTTTATTTGGATGATTTTTACTTCATCAGTATCTGATTTTATTTTTTAAATTTTTCTCTGTTTATCATGGACTAATCCTCTCCAAAAATTAACTCTGCTTTTGTTTTCTATTATAGTATTGCTGCCTTTCTCTCATATTTTCTTCTCATTGTTTTTCTCTTTTTTTAATCATTGTTCTTGGTAGCTTTTTTACTTTGTTTGTTCCATTTTTTAAACTGGAAGTATAGTTTCTCAATAAGGATTTCTGACTTGTGTCTTATCATTCTGTGCAACAATGTTTCAGTAATATGAGATATTCTGAAATTTAGTTAATTGCTCCTTTATACTATTGTTTTATTTTTATTTTATTATGTCTGATGATAATGTTTTTTACCCAACTATAGTTTTTTTCACAATTTTTTCTTAATTACATCTATTTTCTGCTTTTCAAGCTATCTAATTATTTTGTTAGTTTATGAATACTTGTTCTTTCTGTTTATCTATTCTTTTTAAATTCTGACACTATTTTATTTATTTTCTAACATCATCGATTCTTTTTTTATTAATTTTGTTTTTACATTCAGACATCTTACTTTTTCTTGTTTTTATTCTCATTTCTGTTTGTAAACTTTCTAATAATTGAATATGATGAGAATATTTGCATTATTTTTTTATTACATTGTATTCTTTGTCTAAATTATTTTTGCATATGCCTAAATTCTGACCACATTATATTGCCTTTTAAAATTTGTACTATTTCTCATAATTATTTGTTGTCTTTTTTTTCAATTAGTCTTTTATATAACCCTTCAGAGTTTGGTGCCATTTGTAGAGTATTCACCTTGGGGATTAGGAAGTCCCTGGATGTAATCTGGTGCTCCCGTTTCTGAAGCTCAAACTTTCTATGAACTCCTGAACAATAAAGTCGTTAGCATTTCTTTATTATTGCTGTATTAATTAAGTCAATATTCTCATTGAAAAATGTTGATATTCTCTATTGCCTAATTCTTTAGTTTTTGTATAGAAATAATTCATATAAAATAAGTATATTTGATTAAATTAAATGAACTATTTTCTTGGACACACAAAATTGATAGAATCAAGCTACGAATGAGAAAGCGACTTAATCAATGGACAGTGAAGCAATAGGAGTTTGCCCACTAATAGATTAATTAAATATTAAGAAATAGATAAATTAAAATGGATATTTTAATTAAATATGATATCAGTACAAAATTGTCTTGCTTATATAGTAAAATTTTTTATGAATTTACAGATGCAAATATTGAAGCTTTAGTAAGATATTCTATGTATTTTTCTAGTCATATTTAATCTACATTGTAACTAGATCAACAAATTAAAAACTATTATGGCAAACTAAAATCATGTTTTATATAATAGTATTTATTTGCTTGACTTTAGGCCAAAAATAAAACTGTTTGGTCTATCTTTAAATAAGAAAACTGGATACAAAATTCTCCCTATGGTAGTGCCATCCAATGCAAGACAGAGTAATCAATGGATGCAAGAAGGTTTGTGCATAAATTCCTATCTAATTCCCAGACTAGTTTCTAGCTTGTGGCTTTCATCAGTGAGGAACCTTGGATCTGAGAGTACTGTACCTGGATCTTAGGATCTAAAGCAACCCTCCAGCAGCCATCTTTTATCTTTTTAGTTAACTATAAAGCCATGAGTCCAAAATGAAAACAAATTGTTTTCAATTCAAGCTCATTTTTTTGTATAATAGTATAAATTTGAATCCACTTTAGAATCTTTACACTTTGGTGTCTTTGGTTCTTTAGCAATCATAGTCACCATCATCCCATTGGTCAGGATTGGTATTAAACCACTATATGTCATATGGCCACCATTTCTTATGCTTACACATGCTCTTAAAACAGAGGCAAAACTCTCCATGCAGTAGTGCCACCTAGCACAAGCCAGAGTAATCAATGGATGCAAGCATAGAAAATCGTGATCATATAATGTAGTATAGAGGATTAAATAAGAAAGCTAGATAACACATAATTACTTTATATGTGTGAAAACTGAAAATATCACCATTTCCTATATATTTTTACAAGTAATGCTCCTCCCAACCCATAAAGAGTTACATATAAATTTTAATGGAATTTTTAATGAGTTTTTTTCAGAGAAATTTTAGCTATGATATAACTAGACAAGCAACCAATTAAAAACTGACATTGTAAACTGAAAATATGCAATTTAGTGATAGTATTTATATATTTGATCCACCTTTAAAACAAAAAAGATAATTGCTTTTAGACTATGCTTTAGTTATAAATAAGGATCATAGAATCAAATATTAATATTCTTCATATGGAAAAATTGGAGTATTTTATTAAATTAACATGCCTCTCTTGTAAAGAGTTATAACAAATAATTAGAAGTTTATTATGTGTAAATCTTGAGAGTTATATATATATGCAGTATAAGTAAAAATTATAGTAACCATAATATTCTTTAATTAACACTGTTATATTTTATTAATTAAACATTTTTCATCAAAATGAACATAAATAATAATAAGATATTTATTTTATATAGCGCGATGTTTTTAAACTGTAATAATAATCAGCATTAAGCTAATGCACATGCGCTTTGTGGATTTTAACTATACATGAATACTCCCACTTTAATAAAAAGAAGGAAATGTTCATGGCTATATAAATAGTTAACTATAATATTTTATCTTTAAAATATAGTAATTTTTAACCTAATAAAAAAGTGATTATTGATTACTTTTATACAGTATTTATTAAAAGATTGTTATTATGAAAAAAGTGCCTTTTTGAAATACAGCAGATGTAAAGAACAAGATAAAAGACTGGCGCATGCTGACAAATGAAAGAAAAGGAAAGGACGTTTAAAATGTTATATAGAATACCATTAATCATACGATCCACTAAATAATGTAAGTTGACAAGTAAATAAGAAAAAATGTTTTTACGCTTCTAACAAATTGAAAGAAACAAATAGGTCACACAACTCTAAGCGTAATTTATCCAATAAAAGTAGAACGTCATCGAAAATAAATATTCACATAACTCTTAGCTTTTAAAAACTTAAAAAATTACATATGATTATTAATTTATACAATCACGACATAATTTCAAGATGCATATTTATGTACCTTCGTAAAAAAAAAATGTTTTCTTTTATACATTAAATAAATATTTACATTGAGGGTTATGGATGAAAATATTTAAAGCACCCATCCAGGTATATATACACATGAAGTTCATAATTATAATTATTCGATCTTAAAGATTTTTTATTTTTTTATGAGCAAATTTCTTTTGTAAGTCTATCTGAAAATATATTTTAACTCATTTATTATTAGTTAAATTTGATAGCCAATATAAATAATTGGTCCGCAAAGAATGATTTAGTTTTTTTTATCATACAATGAAGACTTAAGACATTCACTTCTTTTTCTTAACATTTTTATTACAATGTAAAGGCTTAACACCTTCATTTATATATGTAATATATGCGGGATTCGAACTCAGACTTTTACATGACCTACAACTCTCAGTGCCATCTTATATTGCTGATTCACCTGATGATACACATGTTGAAAAGATAAATAACCACCAATATAAATAAGTATTTCATGCTAAACCAGCACTCATCCATTGGTCCAGATTACAATCTCCACACATATATACAATCAGTACTCAGCTTTATATTAAGATAGCCAATTTTCATACTTTAATGGACAGGCTTCCAACTACTCCAACACACAACTCTTCAACCTTCCATTTCATTGAAAATCTGATGATGGAATGTTCAAAGCCCCCTTTCTATTATCAGATTTTCAATGAAATGGAAGGCTGAAGAGTTGTGGGTTAGAGTAGTTGGAAGCCTGTCCATTAAAGTATGAAAATTGGTTATCTTATTATAAAGCTGAGTACTGACTGTATATATGTGTGGAGATGGTAATCTGGACCAACTGACGAGTGCTGGTTTAGTGAAAAATACTTATATTGGTGATTATTTATCTTTTCAACATGTGTGTGACCAGGTGGGTCAGCAATATAAGATGGCACTAAGAGTCGTGGGTTATGTGAAAGTCTGAGTTTGAAATAACATCTTTATTTATTTTTAAAAAATACGCAGTATATGCAAGTTGAAGAGTTAACTGATTATAATCTTAAATATCTGGAAAAAATGAGAAAATCAACCTTTCCAGTTTCTCTTTGTTTTTCTCTATTTCTCAAGTCCCCTTCTCCTCTTTTTCTTTTCTTTATGGCTTGTTTTGAATAGTGCAGATGCACAAGGTTTTTATCCACTAATATAAGACTGAATCAAGATTAATTCTATGATAGAAAATATCTAGAGTACAATTTGATCTATAAGTTATAATCCTTTTTAAATAATTGATCAGTAATGATTATTCGGAGTAAATTTGCCTGAAGATTAGTGATGATGGTATATTAGATGTGATAATATGATGGAGTATTTTCATCATCTGTTAGTAAATGTTGAATGTATAGAAAATTTTAAACTTCTATTTAAACTTCTTAAATACAAACAACTTGTTAGTAATAACACATAAATAGACAACACAGATTAGTAATTACACAATGTTTCAAGTAGTAGTATTCTCCACTCTTTTTCAGGTGTTACTGACCTGACCAATGGTATTATTAGTAGAGGAGTCAATCTTAAACCAATAGATTTTTGAAAGTTTAAGGCACACTAACAGCTCAGTTGTTGAGAGCATTTTCTTAAAATTCAATATTCGAGCATCTAAAGGTGTAAGTTCGAATCCTATGCTAATATTGTTGCTGTGGCCAGCAACAACTGAAGAAGAGTGGAGATGTAATTACTAACCTGTGTTGTTTACATGTACAATATTACTAACAAGTTGTTTGTATATGAATGTAAATAAAGTTTACATTTTTTGATACACTGATAGATAATGGAAATAGTCCAACATATTATCACAATATGAGTAAATATTCTTAAAATGGTAGAAAAGTTAATTTCATTTAAATTCAAATTTAATAAATCCAATACTTCTGTTATTATAAAATATGTCGCAATATAACATTACGATTATTGTATAAAATAGAGAAATATTAAAACAATATAAAATACTATTGCCAAGCGCTTTCAACTCATTTGAATCCTTATCAAGGCTGTATAAAAATTGTTATACTCTGCTAAGCAATAAACTTGAACATTTTATTATATCTGCCACTCATAAACTTATGTGTTTATGTGATCAGCTTGCTTGAAATTTGTTTTATGCATTACAACCATTTATGCTGCCATTTTCTGTAAACGAAACCAGAATTTAACATTGTTCAAACTTTTCACTCATTGAAAAATTGACAAATACACAAGATGCATTTTACATAAAAATGTACTGCATGGCACCACAATTTCACACATTGATGTGATTTGGCAGATTAATGCATATGGGTACCTGCAAGAAGTATGCCACAAATGAAGCATATACTACAACAGGTATGCAAACTGCATAATGATTCCAGTTATTTCTGGGTCTTTCCTCGGATATATAAAAAAATGATACTTCCCCTAATTTTTATTACGTAAAAAAATTGAAATAAAAAGTAAAGATCAATCTACTCTAGCTATTATTATTTGCCATGTTGCAGTTCATAAAAATAAAGAATACATTAGATTTTTTAATAATGATTAGGATGGAAAAATAAAATGGTTGTGTCATTGCAAAATTAGAAATGCTCTGTTTTGTTTTCCTTGCATACTTTTTGGTGGAAATATCTTAATAAAGCATACCTGCTTAAAAATCTCATGGACCACCACTGAATGCTTGGTGTTAGTGATCATTTTGTTATTGCTATGTTTCAAATTTCAGAGTAAAAACAGCTTTTGTTTCTGAGTGGGTAACATCATTACAGCAATACCATTAAAAATCAAAATGTTCTTCCTGGACACTTTGATGCATGTGTTCATACAAATGTTAGAACTTTGGCAAAGAATTGTTGGAAATTATAGAATAAGGTGATGTAAATTTAAATGATCTGTAGTTATTCATTTTTTACAACATATGGATTGACTATCATAAACACTTTGTTTAAGCAGAAAGATCACCGTAAAATAATGTAGATGCATCCACACTCAAAATAGTAATATGTAATAGATTAAAACAGGCAAAACTCTTTGTACAGTAATGTTACTCAGTGCAATCCAGAGTAATCAATAGATCCCAGAAGGCTTGTGCATAAAATCCCCATCTAGTGCCTACTCATCCAATATCTCCAGACTAGTTTCTGGCTTGTGGCTTTATCAGTGAGGAGCCTTGATCTGAGAGCACTGCACCTAGATCTTAGGATCTAATGCAACCCTCCAGAAGCCATCTTTTATCTCAATTTAACTACAAAACTATAAGTCTTAAATTGAAAACACTGTAATATTTTCAACCCAAGCTCATTAGCTTATTTAGGCATATAGGTCTGAACTCAGTTCAGTACCTATACATTTTGGTGACTTTGGTTCTTTAATAATTATAGCCACCACTATTCTATTAGGGAGGATGAGTTTTAATAACAGTTATAAGCAAGCATAGGAAATGGTGATCATGTAATGTAATAGATTACATTATGGTTAGAAATCAGAATACAAGAGAAGTTACAGACACAGATTTCTGAATGAATCATAGATTAGTATGCGTCAACATTAAAATAATAGTTGAATTAAAAAGTAGGCTTTATTTAAATCATACTCACAAGAAAATGGGTATTTGTTTTTCAAAAGTATTTACTTTACATACTACATTTCAAAAATTATTAAACACTTCAACTGCTAATGTGGATTTTGTCACATTTTCTGATTGAATTAATAAATTAAATGTTGAATTTCACAATGAATATAAAAACCTAAATCCAGAAGTTCAACAACTGACAAGAAGGCTTAAGAATGATTATTGGATAAAAATTGCAAAGAAGATACAGACAATCACTGGTCACAATTCCTTAGATTTTTTTTTTTTTTGCTGCATTGAAAGTACAATATGGACCTGAGAGATGGTATCACAATCCTATTAAATCTAGAAATAACACCCTCTTGCATGATATTTTGAACAAGTGGAATGTGTATTTTATTATCTTTTGAATAATAGAAGAAATGAGATATTGTCTTTTAATTATATATCCATTTTATTTATTTATTTATATTTAGACAAAAATAGTCAGTTTAGTGAAATTGAAAAAGTAAACATTCTCTGTAATCTTAAAACTGGAGATACTGTAGTCCTGATGAAGTATCTGATAAAGTTTTAAAATATTGTGTTGATATGTTAACTTCAAAAATTTGTGGAAGTTTTTTGTAATATATGGACTCATGAAATTATGCCACCTGATATTAAGGATGCTTCTATTGTTCCAATTTTTAAAAGTAGAGAAAATATACAAGATTGTAATAATGATCATGGAATATCATTAATATCTACTACATTAAAGATATATTTCAAGGATTTTGTTGAATAAGCTGCTTCTAGTCATAGATCAATTAATGTTTAGACTCAATGAGGCTTAAGAGAATTATCAATCATTATGGACATGGATTTATTGACAGGCAAATGCTAGAAAAATGTCATTAACAAAAAAGTGATTTATATATTGCTTTTATTGATTTAGTCAAAGCATTTGATTCAATTAATCAAACAGGTCTAGGATGTTGTTTGAAATTAATTGGTTGTACATTAAAATTTATATATATTATACAACTTTATATATAGAGAGAGCTTACAAATAAGCTCTTAACAAGTTTTGCAGAATATCTTCAAGCCCAGACTGGTTTCTGCTACTGGCTTCTTCAGTGAGGTGCTAGGATATTCAAACATTAGATTGACATGTGACTTGATATCTTTGTAATTATACAACTTCTACATAATGGAATGAGAGGTAGTGTTATTATTTCAAGTAATAAATCCAAGGTGTTTAAAATAAAACTGGTGTTGAACATGAATGTGCACTTGCTCCAACATTTTTTTACTATGGTAATAGACTCTGGATCTGTTTATGGGCAGCTTAATAAAATAGGAATTTAGATGTGATATAGATTAGTTGGTGGAAATTTTAATGTCAATTGGTTAAAAGTAAAAATAAAACAATTATCTTTTTGGATTTTGGATTTACAATATGCTGATGTCTGTTCTATATTTTCAGTTCAAAAAATGATTTAAAGAATGTATTTAATATTTTGAATGCAATATATAAAGATTTTTATTTAATAATTAATGTTCTCAAAACTCAAATTCTTTATCAGATAGTGTTGAAAGAAAAGCTCAACGACTTTTAACTTCACAAGCTTGGATTGAAAATATTGTGTTTTCAATTTTAGACATAGTTTTGTAGTTAACTAAAAAGGTAAAAGGTGGCTTCTGGGGGGTTGCATTAGATCCTAAGATCTAGGTGCAGTGCTCTCAGATCCAAGGCTCTTCACTGATGAATGCCACAAGCTAAAAATAGTCTGAGGATATTGGATGAGTAGGCATTAGATAGGAATTTTATGACTAACTTTCTTGCATTTATTGATTACCCTGACTTACAATGAGTGGCACTACTGTATGGAGAGTTTTGCCTGTTTTAACTTTTAACTTGGATGCTTGTTAACTTGAGAATATAAGTCTGTTGAAATATTTTGGTAGTTTTATAAGTAAAAAAGTAGAATATAGACTCCAATGTATGGTGCTGCTTTTAAGAATTGATAGTATATTCATCATAGAAAAATAACTATGTAATTAAATTAGCTGTGTACATAGTTGTTATTTTGCCTAATTTATTGAATGGAGGTGAGACTTGGACATACTACTAATGCAAAATAAAGGTATCGGAAAGGTTTAATTGAGTGATCGATGCTCTGTAAAATTTGAAAAATACAATAGCAAAATCATAAAACCAATTTTTTCTTCTAGTTGCTGGATCTGATATTTAAAAATCCACTTTATAAAATCATACTGCCATTGGACTGGAAATGCAGAATGAATGATCAATGCAAAATTTCCTAAAAGGGTAGTTTATTGTGAACATGGTCATGGTATTTATTGGTGACATAGAGATTGTTTACATTACAAGGATTGCCTCAAAGTCATTCTAAAGAAGTACAATGTTCATTGTTTCTGTTAGAAAGAATTGGCATAAAATAGAATTCAATGTGGTTCCACAATATATCAACTAAATTAGAAAAATGGACCAGTATGATCTACATATGAATGTATTTTAGGTTCATAGATTGGTTTGTACAGACATTGCAAATTCGTTTCCATACCAGTTTTTGTTCTTTGTTTTTTGGGTTAGAGTGGCCATAGTTATGAGTGGCTGCTATTGGTTAATTACTTATTAGATTTATTGTGACAAACGTGTAGTTGAAATGGTTGTGTGCGCTTGGGCATGCATTTTAATGTACAAAGCTAAATAGAATTGTGAAATATTTGTTCTAAATAGGTACCAATTTCAAAAAGTCAAACCTGGCCAATTAATATTTTGAATACTAAATATAAAAATGATAGCTAGCATATGAGAACTATTTTTATTACTCTTTATTTTTTCATTGCCTGCATTCATTCTATTCCATTAAATAGATCAGAAAAAAATCTCAAGATGAATATTAAGCGATTTTTAAAGAAAAAAAATTCTTCCCTTAACTTGAAAAAAAACATTTGTTGTTGTTGTAATCTCCCAAAATCAAAACTTCCAGAAAAGTAGAAATGTTGATAATATATATATATAATACATATTTTGCGGGCTCATCCATGTTAAAAACTTTTAATATTAATATACTGATGTTTCGACTTGGTCACACAAGCCATCCACAAAGTTATAAAAGGTATAAAGACGGTTGTAGAGGCGCTACAATCACTGATTTGAATAAAATGTTAAAATTCCACCTATAGCAAAAAATGTTAAATTTAGGAATATTTTTTTAAAAAAAGCCTTATTTCAAGCCCAAAATAGACAAAATAGGAAACAAAAAGATGATAAATCAGCTATTAGGATTTGTGTTCCATATGTAAAAAAAACTGCCGACAGTATTGGACGTATATTAAAACACTATAATATAGATACAGCATTTTCTGCTCATCAAAAGATCAGCAATATAATTACCAAGCCTAAGTATTCAATCCCTCTTGAATCTCATGGTGTGTTTATCAAGTCTCATGTGAAAATTGTAAGGCTTCTTACATAGGTATGAGTAATCATTGCATCAGTATTAGGAGAGAGGAGCATGCTAATACAGTTAAACAACACTCATCATCATCAGCACTCTCACTCCATACTATAGATTCAGGTCATAAAATTGATTTTTCTAGTACCAGGATCATATCCAGATGTGATAATCTCTACCAATGCAAAATTAGAGAAGCCATTGAGATACTTAAAAGGCCAGATTGTATCAATAAGCGAGATGATACATGCAAACTTCCTCCTATTTGGAAAGATTTTTTTTTAAAAAAAACATTCCTAAATTTAACATTTTTTGCTATTGGTGGAATTTTAACATTTTATTCAAATCAGTGATTGTAGCGCCTCTACAACTGTCTTTCTACCTTTTATAACTCTGTGGATGGCTTGTGTGACCAAGTCGAAATGTCAGCATATTAATATTAAAAGTTTTTAACACGGATGAACCCACAAAATATGTATTTTACATATTTAACCCATGCAACTCTTCATTTTAACATATATGTATATATACTGGAATTGTCAGGCTTGATCTTAATCAAGTCCTGTTTTATCAATGTGTGATTTAAAATTTTAAATTTCATCAAACTGTAATATTAATTGTTAAAAGAAGTTGTTTGAATCGGTGGTGTGTTGTAATGTTTATTAATTTTTATTGGATAAGGAAATATAATAATTTATTTCTCTAAGTCAATAAATAATTAGATTGTTTAACTAATATTTCATTTCTCTGCCAACTTTTGTGTGGGCAAGCTCACATATGATTTGACATGACAAAACAATTTCAATATTTAAACTTAAAATATTCATATAATGTAATATAGTTTAATATCATTTTAAATAAAACAATACAATTATTTTAACAATAGATTAAAAACAAACTTGAAACTAGAATTATTTTAAGCCATTCACTATAATTATTAGTTAAATATATATTTTTTACTGCATTTTGATTTATTAATAAAGATTTCAATTAATTATGCTCAAGGTTAGTTTTAGCAAATATCTCCAATGATGATTAAAGAATCTGATTGGTTTATTGATTTGCAATCAGCCCTTATTCAAAAAGTCTATAAATTAACCTGCAATAAAAAACTTGAACAAAGAAGGAATTACTTCAAGTCAACAAGGGGATAAACTCAAGTTAATTTTTAGACTGAAAAATATTTTATTGGCTGAGTGAATTAAAGTTTTAAACTTTTGATTGGTCAATTACAGAATCAGTAGTAAAAATAAATTTGTCTTTTAATATTACATTAGCTTTAGTTTCATTTGTAAAAAGCAATTTAATAATTTGCCAGATTATGAAAGTGAACCAAATTTTTTTTAAAAAATAAATTTCTATTTATAATTATAAAAATATTCTATAGCAGAGAACCTAAAAAGAACATATGTAACCTGTTAGAAAGTGCTGTCTACATCATTGATTTCTTTCTCAATTTACATTTGTGTAAATGTAAAGAATTTTTACTAAAATCTTAATTATTTTTCTAAAATAATTATATTTTAGCATATTTTAATCAAAATAATTTATAATATGTAAAAAAATATGAAAAAAATACTCTAAAATATAGATTTTTCATTTTGAAAATCAAAACAAAAAACTTAGATATGTCAAAATCATTGACAAGCACTCCCCTTTGTTCAAAATGAGAAACAACTCATCAGTATCTTGGAAAGTCCACCTTCTCTCATTGTTAAAACTTTAAATATTATTGACTTTTTACTTGTAAAATAATTCTAGAGATGGTAGCATCTTATAGTACATTTTAAGCTTTAAAATAACCATAAATTTGCTACGATAATGCAAAAATTGATGGTTTTAGAGTGACTTGAAATCATGAATAAAAAATTTCAGTTGATGTACACCTTAACTCCAGAATTAGCTTGGAACCTATCAGCATAAGTTTATTGTAATTACTAAGTTTGTGCAGTATCAATTAATCTCACACCCAGGAACATTACTTCTTTTTGTCTTCCATTATGCTACATTAAAAAAAATGTACATGCTGTTTTTCTAAGATAAAATTTCAATTTTTTATGATTTTTTTTTTTTTTTTAAAAATGCAATGTTTAATTATTTTTTCCTCATTTTTTTAGATTTAGTCACCAAAAAAAATTTTCTTTGACAGAAATGAATTAATTCACTGCTTAGTCCAGTCCAGGGCCTTCAAAAAAATATAGAATCTAAATTTTCCTATCAACTGTGAATACTGCTTTTTAAAATTTTTTTCTAATAAAATACTATGCATAAATTATACATTTTATATAATTTAATTTTATAGAATACATTTTTAGCCACTGATAGAATTTATAAAGTCAGGTTAATTATAGATCACTGTAATATGGACTTTCAAGCTTCCTCAATCCATCCACTCTATCTCATATAACTGATAAACATGTCCACACACACATGTAAAAAGGAGAAATGATCCCAAAACACATATTTCATGATGAAATAGCACTCATCATTTTGTCAATATCATCTCCCACACATATAGACTCAGTGTTCATATAAATTTGTTTATTTTGATGTTTATTGATTTGTTTTTATTCATTTCATTTTACAAAATTTTTTATTTGTTTGATATTTATTTTTTTTGAATATACTTTTTACTTGAAAAGAATAGATATATTATCCCCTTGCCCCACCCCCATTATTCAATAATATAATAATAAATTAAACAATCCAAAACAAAGCAAAACTCTCCACATAGTATTGCCATCTTGTGCTAACAAGAGCAATCATGTGATGTTTAGTGGTTTAAATAATAAATTAATTATATTTTTCATATATTACAATTTTACTAAAGTTCTCTTTGCATAATATCTCTTATACTATAATTTTTTTTGCCCCCACTAAAACAAATGTATTTCTAACATATACCCTGCATTGAAGGACCAGCAGATGTCCTGCATGGAAGGACAAGATCTGATTCTGCACATTAGTTTTATATTTTTTCAATAAAAAATTATTACAGGTAAGTGATATTATATATATACTTTCAGCATTTTGTAACAAATGTGATGAAGCTGTTTATGAAAATGTTATTTTAACATTTAACTTTCAAAATTTAGAATTTGTGAACCAATGTAAAAATAAACATTTTTAAAAGTATTAAAAATCTTTTTTTTTTAATTCTTTTTTGAAGTAATGACTATTTTATCAGCTTTATTTCATTCTTTCATATTTACTCTTTCTAACAATATACTTATTTTTATATGTATTGCATTCAAACATAAGATATATTAACAATTATATCATTTATAATTTTTTTTCAAAATTCAAGATGGTGGCATCAGGGGAATAAGAGTTAACAGAGAGATCTTTTTTAACTGTGAAGAGAACCTATTCATCATTTCAAAAATGTATAAACTTATTTAAAACTTATTATTTTCTATAAAAATGTATAAAGTGTTTATTGCAAGTACTTCTTTTAACATGGAGTGAGAACTCAATTACCCTCATCCACAAAAAAGGAGGCATTAAGACCACAAACTGATAGTTTAAAAGTTTAAATTCACTCATAAGACCAAAGTTGCAGCAAGCAAAAATGGCCAACATGATTAAGTATCACCAGAAACAGGTCAAGAAATTTGTAAGCATTAATTATCCTAAATTATTTTATAATTATGCTAATTATAAAAACCTAAAAATAAATAATAAATGTTGGCAGCAACCAATCAAGAAAGCATTCCACAAATACCGGGGCATAGAATAAAATGGGCTAATTTTGACCATGGGGAGAACTAGAAAAAAATCAATGAAACAGTTGCCAAAGAAATCCACCCTCATTTGATTTCAATGTGTCGTGAGTAAACCCACTTCACCTTTCTCGCCGTTCAAGATGGCCCTCCCTGAAATCTGTGCCCAGAATCCCGATACTCATAAACGTTAACTATGTGCCTGTTTATTGCATAATGAACTTACTACCTGCCTGAATAACTATGCTAATCAAACTAGATCTAGTTCTCCAAGAGAAATCAGAATATCACCAAAAGAACAGCCAAGTTTGTACAGAGATTAAAATTTATATAATTATAATTGCTAAAATAATTCTCTTTTATTAAAACGGAATGCTATTTTAAATTAAGTATATTTGATATTGACTTCTACTTAATGTATTAAATGCAAAGGAAATAATTAAAATTATTAATTATATCTAAATTAGTAATACTGACTCATGTAAGTCCAAGGTACATTCATAATGAATGAATAGACTATTAATGTTAGCGTTATTGAAAATTACTCTTATCTAAATTATTAATATAAAAAGTTATAAATTACCTGAATTTACATGAAAAACCAGATATGACTTTTACTTAATTGTAATGGAATTATGGCAGCTCTTAAATAAAAATAACATTATCTGCCAATATTCTCTTTAAGTTCATGTTAATTCGAGATTGTTAATTCATTATAGTACTAATGTTATAAAAATAAAAGTACAAAATATTATTTATAGGATATTTACATTACAACCTGACATTATTTAACTGTATACAAATACTTAAAGGTTCTAACCTTTGACACTGCACTCTGAATGTATTTTTTTAATGCTAGAGTCAAGGATTAAAACCTTTAAGTATTTACATATACTCACTTGTGCTTAATAAAAATATATGATTACAAATTTAATTAACTTATAGATTTCTAAGAATAAAGATCTTATAAAGTATTTCATTGTAAATCACAAGATTTTGCAAATCTTAGTCTGTAAAAGAAATAGCAGACTTAATCAGTGAAGAAATCAACAGTTTCATGCTCTCAGATCAAGATGCTTCAGATTCGCCTATTTAATTAGAAAATTAGGTTAAAGATAAGATGACCGTTCTTATCTTTATAAAGTCGTAATCTTGTGTCAAGATTTGTCTAGCGTTAAAAAAATATATTCAGAGTGCAGTGTCAAAGGTTAAAACCTTTAAATAATTACATATACTCACTTGTGCTTAATAAAAATATATAATTATAACTGTATACAGCAATAGTACTTTAAAACCAGCGTTAATCTTTAATGTTAGCGTTTTCTCTTAATTTTTTTCAAAAGAAAAAAAAATCGTAATTAGTTTAAATGATGTTAACAACTTCTCTATAATTGGTAATGATTGATTAATCACTGTATATTTGGAGAATTTAAGATCTTTGATTTTACTAAAATATATTCAAGATAATTACTTAAATACTTATGATAAATGATAAAAATATAGTGATGACAATTTAGAAGATAGTTTTCAATGCGCATCAAATATCTGACGTTGAAAACGAATGATGACAATTTTCTGTAATTCAATTGGTGTATCCACAGGAATGAAGAAATAATTTAATCTTTATATTTAAGGAGAAGAAAAAGTAATAATAGTTACTAAAATGTTTATGGTATTAGTTTTAAAGCAATGAAAATTATAAAGACCTCAAAAATAATTCTGCAGATAAAAGTGTGAATTTGGTGATAATAGGTGCAAATTAATGGGTATTTAAAAGTGTACAATTAAGTTAAATCTGATCACAAGAAAGGTAAATACTTAAGATTTATAAACTTCCTTATGTCACTTTTTTTTGTTTAATTGGTAAAGCTGCAGTTTTCTAAGATCACGGAAAAGCAAAAATTTTATGCTTATTAAATTTGGGCATATTAAATATTTTATGATATATATTTATTACTAATAATTGTTAATCATTACGAATTACTTTTGAGTCAATAATTGTTATTTTAATTTCTACTTATTGATCTATGATTAGTTTCATTTGCTTGGTGTTTACACTTGTCATGTAGACAATATTCATTTTAGGATTTTGATTGTTATCATGTTGGAATGACTGGGACCTGACATGTTATGCTTGTTATTAGTTTTATGTCTAGTTAATCTCATGTTAGGGCGTATGTCTCTTGACCCTATGTAAAGTGTTAAGTCATTATTGTAGGTGAATCATGCAGATGCCCATGGACTTTGAGCTCATCAAGACTTATTTATACTGTTTTGCCAATAATTTTGTATATTTTCAAATAGGGATTAACCATCACTTCCTCTCTATATTCTTATGGGTATTCCAAATATTGGCATCTGGATATCAAACTATCCATAGTCAATGAAATGACCATGGTCTAGGTTACTTACTTATTTGCCTTGACTCATCACTATTGTATTTTGGATATATTGTATTTGGCATCAAACTTTATCTCATAGTCCTTGATGGTTTAACAGGTTGTCATGATAAAATCAACCTAAGTAAAATATGAGATAGATCAGAATTGTATCAGCACTAAGCAGATGAATATATTGAATATGATATTGTTAATCTTAAGTATTAATTTATAATACTATATTATTTTGTTACTTTATTATTGACTCAGTGTAATGTAAAACATACCTGCTATACTTAGTGTTTACTGTTCTTAATTAAGTTACTAATAGATTAAAATTGTCAACCATATTACACAAAAGTTTCATTGTAGGATATTGAGTAACAAATTAAAGATTTACAATGCTACCATGCTAATTTTAGATAGAGTAAAAGAACATTACGAGTCTAATCTCCAAAATTAGTAAAAATAGGAAGTTGCTTTATTTTTCAAACATGATGAAACAGATATAACTGTTGATGTATTTAAAATATTCATCACCCGAACTGAGCCTTGTGTTAAATATTGTCAGCTTACCATTAGTTAAATAGCTTACCACTAGTTAAAATGTAACCTCGTGACTATTTTATTTTGGTATAAAATATAATAAATCTATACGTGACAGATATAAAGTTGGTAAATTATAATAACATAAAAAAGTGTAGAATAAGATAGTAAGTCTAAATAATAAAGCTGTTAAAATACAATGATGTATTATGATTTTGATCAGATCTAAGTAAATCTTGTTTTGTTAATTTAAGAATCATTATAATAAATTTTTTTTGTATATAAATTTGTGTGTGTGTGTGTGCGCGTATAAATATTAGCTGTAAATAAATTTGTTTTGAAATTTAGTAAGTTGTTGGTCGTTTTATTGCTATTTCCAGATGCTATCAACATTATTGTCATTGTTATAAGCGACATCATCATCACTACTTGATAGAATTATTTTTTTATTATTATTCAGTATATTATTAATAAAATTTTAATAAACATTTACATTTTAGAGTATATAATAGCATACTGAGGATTGATTACAAATATTGTTGGTATCATGCATGAATGCTATTTTAAAGTGATTGCTTCAAAATAAAATATTTGATTTTAAAAGTATGATATTTTAATAATTTATAGGACATAATCATTCATTAAAGTTGGTCACGATTATCCGGATGTCAAAGTTAAATTATTCTTGGCTAACGCTATTATTGTTTTAGTCCTATTATTGTGATTATGATCAAAATATTACATAGTAGTTTCTTTTAGATTATCTGATTATTAATACGATTGTTATATTTACATTATCATTATAGATCCGTTAAGTTATAATAAAATTAGAATTTTATCTTTATTATCGTTAGTAAAATGAATTAGATAGATATATATTCTTAGTAATTCCTTTTGTCAGATTTATTTTAAATTTTCTGTATCTCGATAGCTGTAAAATCCCTCTTGCTGATCCAAATGTTATAAATTGATGAATTCCCAAATTTGCGTGAATCCTGAAAAATCATTGATAAATAATTTGAAATTTCGATTTTACTTGTTAAATTATAGTTCTTAATTCATCTTGTACATTACCTTAGTCTCTTCTTATTAATCCAGTGCTTTTATAACATCAAATTAATATTTCATAATCATATTCATTATCATCATCCTTGCTGTGATAATTCACCTTGTCTATATGTCCTTTTATCTCTGTCACTTTTATTTTATTATCATAATCTATTCTTCCTTTATTGATTATTAACCATTCATTGTCTTAATAAATTCTCAATTTCATCTTCCCATTCTTTAGGCTTATTTATCATTCATTTATAATAGTTAATTATTAATTGCTTTTCATTAATTCTTCAATCTTCTATATCTTCATTCACTGGTCATTTCTTTCACTTTTCTTTGGTTTACAATTTCCTGATTGTTACTTATCTTATATTTAACTTTTACTATAATCTATCCCTTGCCAGATGGTTTCCAATATGTGCATTATTTTTTGTTTGGAGCGCTTTTGGTAGAAATAACTTAATACTAAAAGGAAATATGCCTATGTGTTTGAAAAGGAAGATTTTTAATAAATGTGTTTTACCAGCTCTTATTTATGGATCTGAGACCTGGACGCTTAACAGAAGATCAATACAGAGACTTCAAACCACTCAAAGAAGTATGTAGAGATGCATGTTAGGAGTAACAAGAGGAGATCAAAAACGCAATATATAGGTAAGAGAACAAACAGGTGTTACTGACCTCATTAAAAAAATTTACTTTATATAAATAATAAAGAAAAATAAATTCTTTATTAAATTAAATTAATTTCATAATATCCAATTTCAAATTTATATTTTAATTTAATAATGCTTATTTGCTTACAACAATATCTGAAAAATTTAAATATAAATAATTTCATATAATATTAATATCATCTATGTTCTTTATTATTTTTTACAATGCTTTTTTACAACTCACTATTGTCAGTTTCGGTTGTTGGAGCAAATGAAAAGGCCAATAGTGGGTTGTAAAAAAGCATTGTAAAAAATAATAAAGGACATAGATGATATTAATATTACATGGATTTGACAATGCAATAGGAAAGATAAAGTTATAAATTATTTTATGAGAGACAATTTTAACCCTAAGGATACTATATGATTATTTTCTTCTTTCCATATCATAATAATTCTGAATCTTAGCCAATATTGCATTACAACATTTTAATAAACTTAATTTTGATTATAATAATAAATTAGGTTAAACTCTTAAAATTGTTCAAGAAATTCATAATTTTGAAAAGAAAGTCTAATAGTAAGATAGCATAAATGCTTTTTAATGTACATAAATGCACACACATTAAAAAAAAAAATTATATATTTGTTACATATCAGGAATAATAGTCAAACTAATGAAAATCAATCAATATAACATTAAAAACAACTTTCCAGAACCATAAAAAACTACAAGGAATTCTAACATGTACAAAGCCTAATACTGAAAGCAAAAACTACAACTATGAAATACTAGGTGACTGTGCAAGAATGTATATTTATGTGTCAAGTCTTCCCATTGAAAATCAATTAAAGGAACACAAACTGATAATTAGAAAAGAGAGAACAGATGTATCTAAAATAGCAGATCATGTATGTACCAATGAACATAGGTTTGATTAGGAAAATACAAAAATATTGGATGAAGAGGAAAAGATACAAAGAAAAATTCAAAGAAGCTGCTCATATGACAATAGAAAATAGCTTCATAAATCAACTCTGTGCAACTATACATAATGTAAAAGCCACTATTAACCTTGCTCTTAGAAAAACATGAAAAAAATCAAGAATTTTATACATAAATATATGAAATGTCTACTGATTGTTGTCTTTGGCAGAATCTCAGTTTGTTAGAGCATTATCTTAAAATTCAATACTCCAATAATCTAAAGGTCCACATTCAATTTCCATGCTAGTACTAACACTGGTCATACCAGCACCACTTGAAGAGGAGAGAAGAAGAATTTCAGTTGAAATATTATGTATATACTAATCTGTATGCTATTACTAATAGTGAATGTGATTGAAAAATTTAAATACCATTTAAATTTTTTTTCTAAAGACATTCAATAGTTCAACTTATAAATACCACTTTAGTTAGTGTCTTGAGTTATTATAACATAATAGCAATAACATCTGATGTGATATCCACAGATTTTTCCTGGCAAAAGTATATAATTTTACTGTTTTAACCTTTCATTAATTAATAGTGCAAATAACACTGTTATTATATAAATATTTCAGATTAATGGGAAAAAACTTGTTTAGTCTCAGGATGAGTTTCCTGGCAACATCAAAAGCTGAAGTTATCTCTGTTTACATGGATATAATCTCTTCATTTCCATTTTTTATAAACTAAAAATCTACAAAAAATTATAATTCAATATACATATATAATAAATGCTAAAACAGTTTTTAAATAGCTACTATATTGGGGTGGAGGGAATATCTCCATCAACTCTTATAGAACAATAAGAAAAAGGCATTTTCTAACTAGATTTTTTAACAAAAATGGATGGTTAAGTAGGTTGAATATGGATTGGATACTTAAGAAAGATATAGTTTATTTAAATGACATTAAATTTACTCTTAATTTTTTTTATATGATTTTAGTAAATGAATATTGATTTCAATATTGAAAAATAATGTAAACATATTGCAGTGATATTTTTTTTTATAATAACGTAGTTCATTCGTATCTGCTTTTTAAAACTTAAAATATTGATGAATCATAAATGTTAAAAAATTAAAATAATAATGGCTGATATTTTGATGGTTATTACAGTGCAATATTGAGGAAAGTGATCACTGGGTATAATTTTTTAATGATTGCTATAGAGGATTTAAAATAAATAATACAAATGTAAAGCAGTAATATCGTATTTATAAAACCCCGTGATAATTTTATTATTTAATGAGATCTATTCAGGGGATAATTTACATCTTTACAAATAATGGGATATCTGTTCTTTACAAATAATAGGATACTCTTATGTTTGAATTAAATTTCAATACACTATAAAATTGCAAATTGTCCTTTACATTGAATATTATAGTCAAAATACTAAATTGATAATCGCATTAAATTGTTTATTTATATGTAAATAAAAGATAAATAACTTTTCACTATTTTACTGCAGGCAAAAGTCTCTTCTTTTTTTTCCCTATGTCATAGCATCGGCCGGGAGGCGAATCCGCTGCTTGCTTGCAAGGCGGCTGTACTGACCTCTTGGCTAACAACACTTGACAAAGTCTCTTCTTTATGCATATGCATGAATAATGCAAGGCAAAAACAATGTTCTTCAATGTAGACAAATGATAGGTAATGAAAATTTATATTCTTTTACTTTATCTGCCTTATAGATGACTATTGAAAAATAATTGAATAACTAACTAGGGTTGTTAATTAAAAATAGAATTCTAAGCTTTCATGGAATCCAAATTCATACACGTATCAAAAACATTGCATAAGAATATAAGAATGCATAAATTATTGCCATGAAATCTTTTATATATATGCACCAATAGATATAATCGTATCATTTTTTTTTAATATTA
Organism: Epiperipatus broadwayi; assembly: GCA_028023455.1. NCBI lineage: Eukaryota > Metazoa > Onychophora > Udeonychophora > Euonychophora > Peripatidae > Epiperipatus > Epiperipatus broadwayi. Next base: position 12,879,087 of record JAQFVV010012409.1, on the reverse strand, counting down.
AGAATAGAATTCTAAGCTTTCATGGAATCTAAATTCGTACAGGTATCAAAGACATTGCATAAGAATGCATGAATTATTGCCATGAAATCCTTTATATACATGCACCAATAGATATAATCGTATCGTTTTTTAATATTCTGGCTAATCAATCATGTAGTTCATACTATATAAGCTATATTTTCATGACATGCCATCATTGATTTATAATTTTTATAATAATTTGTCAGATTATGCTTTAATCCTAATTTAGTAATATTTTAATAGTTAACACTGTTTAAATAGATGTAATTACATAATATTATTATACTGTGATATTTTTGCAATTTTTTTTATTTTAAAAATCATTGTTTCTCTTTTATTTTATTCATGATTTAGTTTTAAATTTTATAAGAAAAATAAAATCAGAGAGAAAAAAAGTTTCTCAATTTAGTAAAAATAAATACATATAAGCTTTTAACCTTAATACTATGCACCTTCAGTGCTTAATTTTACCATAAGAGGGATCTCTACAAATCTTAACACAAGATTACGACTTTATAAAGATAAGAGAGGCCATCTTATCTTCAATCTACTTTCTAATTATATAGGCAAATCTCATCACTTATAGAGTAAAAATCAACCAGTGACTTTCTTAAGATATTTATTTTATACTGTGAGTCAGAAGCAATAATAAAAGTTTGACATACTTGAATTAATGGTTTATGTTATGGAGATGAAGCTAAGATTATTTCACAATGCACAATGACTTTAGATCTGTCTTGAATTTAGGTTAACTGAATCTTCTTTGTGTACTGAAGCAAATGATTCCAGACCTCTTACACTTAGTTCAAGCACTTATATTTATCTAATAGAAACATTATGTTTAAAAGCTACATGAATCTTTCATTTCCCAATGGACTACATAGAGAAATTTTGTCACATATTCTTCTCCAACTTTTGGTTTTGCTAAAATTAAAAAAAATTAAACTACTCAAAGAAGTTATTTCTTTCTTTATAAAAGATGTATAATTGCTGCTGCATTTGTGAATATTTAAAACATTTACAATCTGTATTTCTTTAGAAATATTTATTTATTTAACATATTATTAAAGAGGAAGTCAACCTTGATGATGCATTATTTCTTGAATATTATAAATCTCTGTGTACTCATCTACCAGTAAAAGTTACTGGTGGGTGAGTATGCAGCAATTTATAATATTCAAAAAATAGTGCATTATCCAAGGTTGACATCCTCTTTAATAATTACATTTAACCAGTAATGGTAGGTGAATGTGCAGAAATTTATAATATTCAAGAAATAGCACATTATCAGAGATTGACTTCCTTTTTAATAATTACAAAATGAATCCATGGATATTTATAATATTCAAGAAATAGCACATTATCAGAGATTGACTTCCTTTTTAATAATTACAAAATGAATCCATGGATATTTATAATATTCAAGAAATAGCACATTATCGGAGGTTGACTTCCTGTTTAATAATTACAAAATTTTCAGTACTTTATAATAATAGATTTACACTTATAAGTCGTGTAAGTCTTATTATAAGTGGTTAAAAATGAGACTCAAACTTTCTCCTGTGATAGGTTAACTAAATTTGTACAATTCAATATCTGATTATAACATCAGGCCCACAATAAACTCGAGCTCTGATGTAAGCATAGTCAGTAAGAGTTGGTGTATATACAAATATGTTCTAAACTTAAGAGATTCACTTAAGTTTTTAAAACTCTTACTGGCAGGTGAGTGCACGGAGCTTTATAACATTCAAGAAATAGAGCATAATTGGAGATTGACTTCTTCTTTAATAATTACAAAACTTTCAGCATTTTATAATAATAGATTTTTATTTAACATATGAATTTTTTTAACAATTTAACTATGTATAAGATATAACAAAACAACCTATAGAGTTTGTAACTCTAGATATATTAATGATTTAGTTAAGTTATTGTTAAATTATTCATTCTACGAATGTATCCAAAGATGCTATGTGTTTCATGATTTGTTTTTATTGATAACTATATGAGCTAGTAGTTGTATAATTTTATTTATAAAACAATTGAGCACAATGATTATAGATTATCCTGAATTTGTTGAAGGGATTCCACTTGCATGTAGGTGAACTCCAGTTGACTTTATTATCGGATCTGTAAAGAAAATAGTTTGAATCAAAAGTCTGACTTCTGAAAGTTGGCATAAAGGTCTTTTTTTTATCCATAATGTTTTCCTTTCCTTCATTTGGAATTTTACTTATTGTGGCTTAAAGTCAAAATCTGTTATTTTCTAAATCAAAATAGCATTGATTAATTAGTAAAAATTTTTATCATCCATACTGTCTTAATAAAGTACACCAGGCAATAATTTTTAATGACATTGGATTGGATGTTTTGTAATATTGTACTCCATGGCTCAATCCTACAAATTTTCCCCTTAGTAAAATTAGGCAGATCCTTTTTCTTTCTGATAAATTATTGTAAATCTATATATTACAGAAGTGTTGTTATATTCTGTCTCAAAACAAATGTAGCCTTTATGAAAATCACAACTATTTATCTATAATATATAGACTGAACTTCAAATCTTCTATGACTATTGTCGTAGTTACAAAATCAAGATGTTTTTATTAATGTAAATTGGCTGTTGTATGTTATCGTCTATAAGATCAGTATTAATGCCACTTAAAAAAAAAAGTTAAAAAGTAGCAACTATCTAGCCCTATTTGAATTTTAAAATTTTTGAAAAATATATATATCAGGTCTGTATACAAACGTTTAGAATATTGGCCTAAGAAAAGAATAGCCAGTGGTGATTTCCTAAAACACCAGCCAAAAGCATGCTCAGCATGTTTTAGAAAATAAACGCAGTCTAATTTTTCCTAGGCCAATGTTCTAAACGTTTGTATATAGATATTACAATTAGCATAAGAAAGAATAAAAATACTGCTTCGAATTATATATCAAGTCTGTAAAAATATTAAACCGCTAAACATCACATGATCACCATTCCTTATGCTTGCTCATAACTGTTATTAAAACAGGCAAAACTCTCTATACAGTAGTGCCATTCAGTGCAAACCAGAGTAATCACTGGATGCTCAGATCCAAGGCTCCTTACTGATGAAAGCCACAAGCTAGAAACTAGTCTGGTGATATTGGATGAGTACACACTAGATAGGGATTTTATGTACAAATCTTCTTGCATCCATTGATTACTCTGTCTTGCACTGAGTGGCACTACTGTATGGACAGTTTTGCCTGTTTTAATAACAGTTATGAGTAAGCATAAAAAATGATGATCATGTGATGTTTAGTGGTTTAATACCAATCCTGCCTTATAGGATAGTAGTGGCTATGGTTATTAAAGTACCAAAGACATTAAAATGTATGGGTATTGAACTGAGTTCAGATGTATATGACTACATAAGCTAATGAGCTTGGATGAAAATATTGGGTTTTCAATTGTATTCTCATAGTTTTGTAGTTAAGTAGAGTTAAAAAGTGATTGCTGGAGATTTAAATTAGATCCTAAGATCTAGGCACAGTATTCTCAGATTCAAAGCTCCTCACTGATGAAAGCCACAAGCTAGAAACTAGTCTGGGGATATTGGATGAGTGGGCACTAGATAGGGATTTTATGCACAAGCTTTCTGGCATCCATTGATTACTCTGGCTTGCACTGAGTGGCACTACTGTATGGAGAGTTTTACCTATTTTAAAAATATTATTTGTACTACCCCATTAATAGATTTAAATTTTTAATCTCACATAAAATTTAGAGTTCTAAATAAACGGTAGCAAATTGATAAATGATAACACAAACAATTTTATTAGAACCAAGATTTGCATTTTAAACAGCTGCACATTTTAAAAGCTGCAGAATGTGGCAAATGATTTAGTTTCTGGTCTAAATATATAATATAAAAATTAAAACAAGTTTCTTTTAATTATTGTAATTTAAAAGACAGCCTATTGTTTGTACAACTTTTGGATGGAGACTTACAGTTATTATTACTTTTGAACTTTTTAAAGTTACTATCTTCCAATTCAATGCGTAGTATTTACGCCACTAAATATCACATGATCACCATTTTTTATGCTCCCTCATAACTTATTAAAACAGGCAAAATTCTGGTGCAGTACTCTCAGATCCAAAGCTCCTCACTGAGAAAGCCACAGGTTAGAAAGTAGTCTGGGGATATTGGATGAGTAGGCATGCACAAGCCTTCTGGCATCCATTAATTACTCTGGCTTGCACTGAGTGGCACTACTGTATGGAGAGTTTTGCATATTATTTATGCTAATCTTATATTTAATATTGCTGTATTTGACCAAGAAAAAATAACCTAACACATATATTTTACTCTGTATATAGTTTAATTAAAAATAAACAGTTTTACAAACGCACACGCACAAATATCACTCTTAAATTTTTAAACATATTTTGTTTTATTAATTACTATTTAAAGTTTAAGTAAGCTTTATTGCTAAGAAAAAAAATCTGTAACCGCTAACTTTTAAAAAATAAAGCGCATTTTTAAAGGTATATGCAGTAGGTATAAAAATTATCTAATACAGTGGCTGTATTAAATTTGATTATAGTATAAAACAGAATGCAAAATACATTTTCTGTGGTGGCCGAGTGGTTAGCACAGCTGCCTTACAAGCAGTTGTCCCGGGGTTCGCTTCCCGGCCGCGGCTTTGACACATAAAAAAAAAAAAATACATTTTCTGTAATTATATAAAATAAAAATTTTAAAATATATTTATTAGAGTATACATACACAGCAGTTTTCTAAAGACAAAGACTAATGCTAGATTGTCATTTAACCCCCTCCCCACAATTACTGATTCTCATTTCCTTGTTGCTTGACATTTTTATTTATCGGTCTATCCATCAGTCCTATTTATGTCAAATAATAAAAACCACTATATACTTATGTATAAATTGAAAAACGAAAAAAAAAAAAAATTGATGATTCATAAATTGTTTATTAATGTGCACGCAAACTGTATTTTCTGCTTGAGGTCAAGGGAGAATAACTAGATAATAGATTATTATGATCTTCCAACATCACTGTATATAAACAGATAATTATACTTAAATATGATCTATAGTAATAACTTTTCTTTAAATTTGATACCAGATCTATAAAAAGAGGTTTTGGATAGAAATATAATTATACTAACAAGCTATGCAAAAATTGTGATGATCCTCTTAAACAAGTATACATAAAAAAAATTCTACTAATTGTTGCCTTGACAAAATAGTCTAGTTAGTTAGAGAGGCATCTTAGATTCAGAATATATACTTCTATAAGTTCATAGTTCAATTCTCATGCCATTATTGTCATTAGTTAAACCACCAATACCTGAAGAAGAGAAGAAAATAATACCATTTCAAAAATTGAATTTATATTTTATCAACCTATGTGTTACTATTTTAAACAGTTGAATGTATTTGGAAAAATATAACTAAAGTTTAAATTTTTTTAAAAACACATTTAACAATTAATCTAGGTAATATTCCAATATATAATTATAAATAAATTTAGTTATAATTATTTACTATATATATATATCATTGAGTAATAGAATTAAGAAACGACTGGAAGCTTTTGAGATGTGGACATGGAGAAAAATGGAAAAAATCAGTTGGGTGAATAAAATAACAAATGAAGAAGTTTTGAAAAGAGTTAATGAGGAAAGAAGATTGATTGAAAGTATTAAAGAGAGAAAGTGAAACTGGATTGGACATATACTAAGAAAAGATTATAGTTTAATGAAAGATGTTTTGGAAGGAATGGTGAGTGGAAATAAAAAGAAAGGATGGAAGAGATTGACATTATTGGATGATATATGAGATGGAAGAGGTTATGTGGAATTGAGGAAGTGGGCAAGGAAGAGAATGGAATGGAAGAATGGATGAACTGATTTAGTGACTACTCTCTGGACCTGTCTATTGGAAAGACTACTATTGATTGATATATATATCAGTAAAATCAGTCAACACTTAGACAATCCTGATATAAATTATTAACAATTTCAAACTGTTGTCAAGGCAACATTCATTTAGCAATAAAGATGGAATATTAAAATGTGGGATTTGCATTTAGGATTTTCAGTTTATATTTATCCTTCACTCCATCTCAAACAGCCAATGCACATGAACACTCGCATGTGAAAAAGATAAATGATCCATATGTATTTTGTGCAGAGCCAGCATTTATCAGTTGGACCAGATTATAATCTCCCACATGTGTAAACAATCAATGTCAGCTTATATTAAAATAGCAATTTCTTAAACTTTAATGGACAGACTTCAATCTTCTCACCTTTCCAACAATTCAACTGTCCATTTCATTGAAAAACTGATGATGAAATGCTCAAAGCCCTTGGTGAATTTGATATCCATCCTGGTAATTGACATGCTGACATCATCTTAACAAAATTCCCACCATATTTTTTTAATAATGGCCATTTTATAAGACTAATAATATTATAGAATAATAATATCATGGAAGCAATGTCATCCCCATAAGATAAAATGGTAATATTTAAGTCAAGAAAAAATGTACAGCACAGTACTATTGAAAATTTATTCATTGTGTAATTAAAAGTGTTTTTTGGATAGTCAGTATTGTATATCGTACAATAATTAAAATGTAATTAAAATAAATAGAAATAAGATTACTGTACTTAATAAGAGACTGTATCGCAATTTACAATCTATTCCAGATAAATCATTCTATAAAATTAAAAACAAACATACTGCACTAAAATAAAATATGATTTGTGAATGTAATTTTTAATATTCTCCAAATTAATCAGTGGTAGGGATTTTTGATACATGCAAGTTAATGGAGGTTTTTATTAGAAATATATACAAAATGGCCAAAAAATGCAGTTATGTAACTAAAAGCATACTTTATCATAAATGGCAACAAAATGCATTAAAAATAAATTTTAAAATGCATAACCATTATATTATTATGAAAAATATATTTACTCAGTTAACTTTTTGTTTCAAGACAAAAATGCTCTCAATATAATTCTAAATAACTTTGATTATACAAGGAGGAAAAATAATTTCATACACTATGCAATTAATAATCATCTTTATATGATCAAAGGATACTAAAAATAAGTTGAAAATATAGTAAATTTTTAGTTAGTATTTTTGTCTATAGCAGGATTTTTAATGTTTCTAAGGTAATGTAAAATTACATTGAAAATATATAAAAAAGTCAACAGAAATGTATTTAATAACATTATTAAACCTACAGCAGTGTTAAATACATTTTTTATTTAATTTTAGTTAATTAAATTATATTTTCATAAATAAAAAAAGAATATCGACTTTTAAAAATAATTTATTTAGCATGTTGTAAAAAAGGTTCAAACTTTTATTGATTAGATAATTACAAAATTAAAAAAACATTGATAACAGAATGTAAAATAATCAAGAATAAATTTAAACATTTAAATTAATTTATTTCAATTTTTTTGTACATGACTCATTTTAACTCAATGAATCATGAGTCAATAGATTATCAACCTGTCTGATATTTTATATTCAAAACAGCAACTGTAAAATATAAAACTATATTAAAAAAAATAAAATTAAAGTGATGTTTAATAGATACTATATTTACACATGTTAGTACTTTTTAAAAATTAATAATAAGGTAATTAAAATGTTTTTTTCAATAATTTTCACCTTTTTTACATTTTAAGCTATTTTTATTTATTGTTTTAACAAATGTAAAATATTTTTTATAGTAAAATATTATAATGACTTATAATCACATTCATATCGGCTTTTTTCAAACCAAATTGTGCAAACGCTTTTTGCGAGTGTTAAATAATAAATGAATAACCTCTGACCCGTACAAGATATAGAATTTATGCAGCAATAAAAGGAATCCTCTTATTACTACTACTGCTGCATAAATTCTATATCTTGTATGGGTCAGAGGTTATTCATTTATTATTTAACACTCGCAAAAAGCGTTTGCACAATTTGGTTTGAAAAGATCCGATATGAATGTGATTACAATTGTATACAGACGCTATAAAAAATAAATGCTGATTTATATAATGACTTATGTTTTATGCAAGAAAATATCATGCAATACTTGTTCTCTCTATATATGTTAAAGATGTCTGCATGTATATATAAAAATTACCCCAAAATTCACAACTCAAACAGATTAACTAAATAAAAAAACTGTTTAAACACTACCAATGGTTTCACTGCTATCTGCAGACTTCTCAAGTGTAAAGAACTACAAAATAACAATGTATTTAAACTAAACATTACCCTCAGTTCCACTTACCTTCCATACATCCTTAATATTAAAAGAATTTTTAAATAAGTTAATGGCTTCAGAATTATAATTTTTTAATAATAGATACTTTAATTTTTTTTATTTCATTTTACACTCATAAAAACTGAAAATTGCAACTTTTTCAAAATATTGGCAATGTTGTAGTAATACTCATATTTGTTAGATGGCCATATAGGTGTTAAATAACCATTAACATTTGCCATCTCAATTTTATAAAGATGAAAAATGGTAGGTAATAAGTGAAATTAGTAAGAGTGAAATTTAAGCCTATATGAAAATATAAATACTAACTCTTTCAATATAACTAATAATTAATTTTTCTAAGATAGAATTTATTTCTAATCATTTAAACATCCTTATAATAATATACAGCATTATATATATATTACTTATAACACTTCTTTCATATACACTTCAATGCAAACAATTTTTCTTAAAACCTCTTTATTTTCCTTACACTTTTGACTATCCAGCTGTCTTCATCAGAGCTCTAATTTTCTCTGCTTTAATTAAAAAAATACAGCATTTCAAACTATATATATATATAAACTAGAAGTGACAATATTTTCTCATTGCTATCCATGTTATGGTACCATCTGTATTCATTAGATAGCTAAGTAAATAAATAATGACCATCTACATATACAATCTTCATTTTTTATTTATTAAGGCAATAAACCTAAAGCATGTGCGGTTGAAAATGCGAAGGTAGGGACCTCTACAGGTCTTAACCACAAGCTTACACATTGGAAGAAAAGAGAGGAACTCCCTCTCCTTACTTCAATCTACTTTCTATATAAATAGGTGAAGCTGAAGTGATTAGATCTGAGAGTGTGAAGCTATTCAATACTTCACTGATTAAGTCCACAATTCCTATTATACTTTAGTACTCGCAAAATCTCATAACACTGATACACTTGAACACATATATGTTGAAAAGATAAATAATGACCAATATTTGTATTTCATGCTAAACCAGCAATCATCAGTTGGTCCAGATTACCATCTCTACACATATATGTTATAAGTGCTCAGATACATATTAAGATAGCCAATCCTCGCACTTTAATGGACAGGCCTCAAACTACTCCATATTCCTCAACCGTCCATCCAATTGAAAATCTGATGATGGAATGCTCAAAGGCCACTCTGAGGCCAAGATTCTTGTCACACCCATGTTGACGTAAGGTCAATCAGAACCCCACATGTACAAGACAATCCATTTAATGTATATGCAAGGATGGGCAGACATCTCTACAATGTAATAACTGAAACACAGGCTTATTATATACCTGTGTTGTTATATGTAATATATAGGGTGTATAAGCACAGACTTTCACATGACCCACCACTATCCACTCTGTCTAATAACATTGATACACTTAAACACATATATGTTGAAAAGATAAATAATCACCAATATATGTATTTCATGCTAAACCAGCAATCGTCATTCATATATTAATAAATAGGTCATAAAAGTTAAAGCTTATAAAACATAAGTTTTTTTTATATCAGTGTGTGCAAATATATAAAACAAACTTATGGAGAACTTCACACACACCAACATTTCTTGTTAATATATATATATATATATTCATAAAAAAACCAATTAGACAATAAAACAAGAAATGGAACAATTTATTTTCATAAAATTATTATTTATGTATTATAAAATTTAATGATCAAATAATATATATAATAATCAAGCAAATTACATTAACTCCTGACTAAATACATATATATGTCTTTATTCTTCATGTGTGTAAGAAATTGTGATCTGAGCCAACTGATGAGTACCAGTTCAGCACAAAATGCACATTGTGAGGATTATTTATCTATTTTACATATCAGAAAATTGGAATGAAATAGAAGTTGTAAATATATATATATTAAAAATATATATTTATATACATACTACAAGTAAAATATTCCTTAATTAAAAACTATTGTAATAATAAAAATAATATATAATGATAATTAACTATTTATATACATTTTTTCAATCCACATAAGCACTTTCAGTTAATTCCTTAACCTTTTTCAACTGCTGTTAAATTAAAAAAAAGTTAAAAGTATCTCTAAAAAATGTATATATGAAATTAAAAATTGTCATATGATCTATGCTTGTCTTACTTAAAAAAGCTGGATTGTTCAAAAATGCATCCAGAAGAGTGAGAGGTTGATCTGACTGATGGATAATTGGGATACAATTGAGCTAAGGTGAAAGACACACCAAGAAAATATTTGAAAAAAATATTGAAGTTTTCAGTATATTTTACATTATTTTACAACAATAATTGAACAACTGTAGAATGCTATGATCAATTCTCTCATTGCTACTGAACTGTTTTACATATATATGGTTCAAGTATTTTGGCATTTGTAATCTTTAAAAAGTAAAATCGAAAAAAAAATCGTCAATAGATGCAATTTGTTTTTTTTTTGGTTAGTACAATTTTTTTTGGAAACATATAATGAAGGTTATTCATGTTGATATTACCTATTGAATTTAATTAAAGTTAAAATTGGAAAGAATATAAGTGCATACAAATGTTTATCCAGATGACTAAAAGAAAGACATTACACTAATTAAAGATGGCAGAAATATTTTATAAAAAAGTGACTTTGTAACTGAATGTACAAGATTATCAACATGTATTTTTAATAAAACAAAAAATAAAAGATTTCATAGAATTCTAAAAACTGACACAAAGCTATAAAAAGAGCAGAAAAACTTCAAACTAGTGTTGTCTTGTTTTGTTCTTTTGCAGTTCTCCTGGATAGAGAAATTGTTTCTATTCAAGATAGACTATTCATCTGCTTAACTAATTCATCATGCAGGAGTGGACCAGAGCATTTGCAGAGTTGAAGAGGTCAACCCAAAAAGCTTTCTTGTTTAGCCTTAAAGGATGGACCAGGAACAGAAAGGATGTTGATAGTGATTGAAATCAATGGCCACAAGTGCATTCATCTTAGGAAATACATGTACGCTACCCTAATCTATGCTTGCCAGTAAGTTACTATTATTCATACCCAATTTGTGACTAAATTAATGCAAACTAACTTTAACTATGAAGCTTCAAATACCAATAGAGACATTCATTGTTTATTATTCAAAGAGACATTCATTTTATCTATTGATTAATTTATAAAAGAAGTGAAATATCAACTGTTTAATTATTTAATATTATTATCTGGATGAGCAAGTGAATGTTCTTTCCAATTTATTAGTAATTTGTAATTTATTTAAATATTTTAATTTGTTGTAATAAAATATTTACCTTTAATATCAAGTTTTCATTGTATGTTATTAACTTTAGGTTATTTAGATTTTAGTACACAAAAGATTATTTTAAGAAATGTATAATTACCTATGCCAACATGTTCGTTTTAATCGATGAACACTGGAGAAAATTTTATAACATTAATTTACAAGAAAACGCAATTCCCGATCTTTTTAGTTATATGCTTATTAATTTATGGTATGTGATGCAACAAATATCAGTGGGTTTAGGACCCTGGTGCTCCTTTTAAATAAATATAAATCAGATTTCACCTGCAATGAAAATCACAATAAATAGTAGGCCAGTTTATCAGGAAATATAGCTATGTTCTTGAGATATCTAAACTCATATATGAATGGAAGATTCTTCTCTTTCATAGTTTGATTAATTTGTACTTTGTAGTGTGTAAAAGAAGGCCTAAATCTAACCGTGAATGTTAAAATCCACAACACAAATTACAAATATCAAAGATTGAAATATTAAAAAATAAATCATTTTATAAAAGGGAAGCTTAAAAAGTGTATTTGTTCACAAATAAAAGCAAATAATTAAAAAATATTACTTTTTAGTAGTCATTTTCTATCAACATGAGAATGATATCAAGCGTTGTTAGCCGATAGGTCATCGCAGCCATCTTGCAAGCAAGTAGTTGGTTGCAGACGGTTGTGGGTTCGCATCCTGGCTAATGCTATGACATAGGAAAAAAAAAACATGAGAATGATGGTAAAAAATCTATTTGTAGACTTTTATAAAAACTACCACAACTTTTTCTATACTCCAGTTTATTTAGGTATTGTGGTGACAGTTTTGTCTATAATCTATATGTCTAATACCATCAACATTTTAAAAATGTGATGTTGTTACAGCTTAAATTTAAAACTAAAGGCTATCAAGAGTGTAAAAACATAAATAAATTGTTTACTATCGTGATTAATTTAAGGAACAATGAAAAACTGAAAACAAGGACTACAATAATCTTTTGACATTCAGCTTTTAAAATAACATGGGCAAAAGACAGAATTAGGGACATAATGAAATATTTTTCTGACTGGATTGAAGACCTCTGTCAACTGCATGCTTCTATCAGCTTTTTCCTTAACTAGGTCAAAAATTTATATCCTGGAACTATCCATTTATACAAAATCATGAGTTCTTTTTATAAATTTGGATAATTGTAACTTGCAAATAATGCAGGATTTTATGAAATAAAACAATTAAGGTCCAAGAATTGCTGAAATCACATTCGTTATCGAATGAAGAGCTGATAAAAATGAATCAAGTAGCAGCTATTAGATTAAAAACTGATCATGAAATTAGACAAATATTTTTTTGCAAGTAGAAAATGCCATGTTTCTCTTTAATTGAGTTACTGACAATAAGATCATTGTAAGAAATTCAGTCGTCTTTTTTTTTAAACATTGCAAGAATAGAAATATTTGAATCCATAAAACACTTCTTGAGAAAATTATTTGCCTCAGTAATATAAGTATTCTAAAATTACAAATTAGGAGTTTCAGTGTTCAATAATTGTAGAAATTAATTATTAGTAGTAGACCTTTTTAAAGAATGAATATCAAATTTTTTGTGAATATGATTTGAATAAGACCTATTTTTTAATGCATGCTCCCTTTAAACTGTTTAGCATACTAAACTATAACTTATAAGACATGCACTCTTATCCTAACATGTAATATACAATTTTTTGTATTCTGACTTTTGACTATGATATAAAATATTAAATGTTTTTGTTTTCAATATAAATGCATTAATGTTCCTTTATCGCAACTTTATCATTATGCAAAGTATTTGTAATAATTAATTTATGCATTATACAAATATTCATTAACAGCAGATCAATTGAGCTTACAGCACCAATTCTATTATTTCCATCATCCTTTGGTAAAAATTTATTATTTATACCAACATATGCATTATCATTTCCAAGATGAAAGCCTTTGCCATTTAATGATATTGATGTAATGAAGCTATTTACCAGAAAATAAGTTTTATTTTTTGGAATCTGCTGAATATAACATTGGAACATATCCAGTATTAAAATAAGCATAAATATCATTGCAAAAGCTAAGTTTTAATATCATTAACCTTTCATTGATACAACCAGAAGTTTCAAGAATACTAAATTAGATTTTATGACAAATTCTACACTATGTATTGAGGTGTTTGATACTTACAACTGACCTGAAGATCAAATATTGTTTATAAGATTTATGCATAGTGAGGGAGAGTCTTCTGCTTCTGTACCTGTGATAAGAGATGTACCGACCAAACAAAAAAGGTTGAAAATAGATAATAGGTATATTGATAGATAAGTAATTAGTTAGATAGATAAATAGACCAATAGATTGTTAGATAGGTATAGAGATAAATAGATAGAATAATCATTTTTACTATTTAAAAAAAGAAAATGCACGTATATATAATTTAAATACAATTAAATCACATGGTTCAGTAATTGTTAAAATTCCACCAAACATTATAATAATATCCATTGATTATTATGGCTTGCACTGGGGGGCACTGTTGTATGAATAACTTGTCTTGGTTTTAATAGTTAAACATGTAAGTAAAATGTTTAATATTTTGCAAATTGTATTAATGAATTGATAATAAACTATTTTCTCTAATGGAAAATTTTATTGATAAAAAATTCAGACAATCTGATAAACCAGTAAAAAAAAAGACACACTTAGAAAATCCAATAATTTGAATTGCACCACTCTAGACATTATGTCTTCAAATTGTTTAAACCTTGTTTTTAAAATGACAGTTTACAAATATAATGTATCATTTAATGCTTGATTGAATACGGGTATAATTTATATACTTGGAGTTTTAAATGTAAATATATAAAAGATTTGAACACAGACTTTCAAGTTCCTTCAACTATCTGCTTTATCTGACACACATAGAAACGATAAATGATTTCTAATATATGTATTTTGTGCTGAACTACCAGTTGGTCCAGATCATCATCTCCAACACACACACACACACACACACACATATATATATATATATAATCTGTGCTTGGTTTAAATTAAGATAGCAATTTAATATAATGGACAGGCTTCAATCCACTCCACTCTCCAATTCTTCAGCCATCCATACCATTAAAAATCTGATGATGGAATACCCAAATCCCCTGTATATTTAAATGGATAAGATTCTATATATGAGGGATCAGATTGACTTATGGTCAACAAGGGCATGAAAGTAATTTTAGCATCAACAGGGGATTTGAGTATTCCATCATCAGATTTTCATGGATATGAATGGCTGAAGAGTTGGAGAGTGAAGTGGATTGAAGTCTGTCATTAAAGTTTAAAGATTTGCTATCTTAATATAAACCAAGCACTGATTATATATGGGTGTGGGAGATGATCTGTACCAAATGAGGAGTGCTGTTTCAGAACGAAATATGCATATTGGAGATCATTTATCTTTGTCACGTGGGTGTGGTCATTTTATCGAATGTATGAGATAAAGTGGACAGCTAAAGGGAGCTTGAAAGTCTGTGTTCGAATTCTTTTTGTAATTACATATATCATTCAGTATAAAAAATAAAACGTAAAAGTTACAAATGGCCTATTGGTTAGCATAGCTGCCTTCCAA
Source organism: Epiperipatus broadwayi (assembly GCA_028023455.1). NCBI lineage: Eukaryota > Metazoa > Onychophora > Udeonychophora > Euonychophora > Peripatidae > Epiperipatus > Epiperipatus broadwayi. The sequence goes on along the minus strand of JAQFVV010012409.1, from coordinate 12,863,813 downwards.
GCAGCTGGCCCGGGTTCGCATCCCGATCAACACATTTGACACATAAAAAAAAAGCAGATCGACAACATAAATACAAAAGCCATCTTTTATTGTTAAAGCAAATTATAGAAGTCATAAGATTAAATTGCTTTTATCTTTAAAAAAAATAATACAAACAAACATTGGATATAAAATATTTTACGTTTTTATTAATAACTGCAAATTAAAATATTGAAGTTAAGAAAATAAATAGATTTTAAAATGATAAAGGATGTAATCTAATGTTAGCAAAGAAGAACCTTCTTTTTCGTAACAGGTAATAAAATCGGAACTGCAACAAAGATCCTAAAAACAAATATATAAAAAACTTTATGTATTTATTTGTGTGTAATAAATATTTTTATGGATAGTTAAGATATAATTGAAGAATTTCTATGCCATAGCTAGAGAAATATATCCAACAATGATGTCACTAGATAAACTACTAATTAACATTGATATCCCCAAGTTGAACCACATGATGTACTAGCTAGTAATATTTTATCTGAGTGTAGATAGAGCTATTACTGATTACTAGAACATGTGGTTCAACTAGAGATATCAATTTTAATTGGTTATTTAATAACATCACTATTGGATATATATCTCTAGTTATTACATGGAAATTCCCCATATAATTATTTTGTTACATATATATGATATATCAAACCATTTCAAATGTTAACAAATTTTCAGCAACACCCTCTGTGAATAAATGTATTAGAGATTGTGATGTGGAATCTAATGAATTTATCCATAGAGGGCATAGCTGAAAATTTCTTAGTGTTTGACTGATTTGATATTTAAGATTTATTTAGGTGTCATTATGCAGTGGAATTATTTTCATATATATGAGTGGGGACTCAAAAATAACTGGAATCATTTTTTGGCTTGTGCACCTGCTGGAGTATATACTTCTGCTGTCACATACATCTTTTAGAAATCCTTCTGCATCAATCTGCCAAATGACATCACCATGTAAAATTGTGGAGCCACATAGCACATTTTTTTGCAAAACGCATTTCACATATTTGTCAATTTTTTATAATGACTGAAAAGTTTAACAATGTGAAGTTGTTTTCATTTACAGAAAATGAAAGGAAAAAAGTTATGATGCTTGAAAGATATTATAGGCAAGCTGATCTCATAAAAAGACAAGTTTATAAGTGGTTTAATTGAAATGTTAAATTCACGACATTCCTAAAAATCTTGGCAAGTGAAGACCAAAGTCAAAACAATGCTGATTTTTTTTTAATGCAAATGACATATTTTTTTCAAATTTTAATTTGTAATGGTTAGACATTTTATCTGAAAGTTCTGAAACATGTGATATGGTAAAACATAAACATAGTTTTGTGGCAATGAAAAGTGTGTAAGCTCTGCTCCCACAAAGTGATACCTCTCAAAGCCTTGCTTGTGAAACACTTTTAACTTAAATTAGACATGACCCAGTGTATCTATCAGCCATATTTACTCAATCTCACTTCAGGTGACTTTTTAATCTTTGTGGACTTAGAACTGGATGGGGGGGGGGATAACAGAGACATTAAAATGCATCAATTTGCAAGTGTTTTTGGACTACTTCAAAAAGTGACAATCAGGTTTAGACCAATGCATTGCATTAAATAGATGATACTTTTTAAAGTGATTCAATTTGCACCACCTAAAAATAAATATACAATTTTTTATTACAAAATTCTGGTTATTTTTGGGTCCCACTGTGTATATACATAAATAAATATAAACTTTTCCAGCAGTTAATATTATATAATAACTAGATCAATACTATAACACTGGTTTATTGAGTAAATAAAATACTCTCAATCCAAAGCACAAGAAAAAAACTTTCAAAAGATAAGAGTAGTCCATCTTATCTCTTTTACCTAAATTCATTTATATAGGCAAATCTAAAGTATTTTGGATTAAGACTATTTCATTTACTTAATAAAACAGTGTTGGAGTGTTAATCTAGTCAATATATATATATATTGTAATGGGATGGGAGTGATGGGGTGGTTGGGAGATCGTACCTGAGGTGATGGAAAGTCTTCATCACTCCCATGTAAACAAAATTTAAATTTTTCAAAAAGTATAATATTTAAGTAAGTTGTTATTAAAAAATGTCAAAGTAATGTTTAACATCAAAAATATGTAAGAGCAATGTTATATATTAAAAAAAGCATGAGGTCTAAGATCTCTGAGAGATCAGCACATCTAAAGATCAGTTACTCCTCGGAGCAACTATAAGTATAATCCACCAGCATTATCAATAATAAAAGGAAATATGAGTAATACTCCAATTAATAACCATTCATCATTATGAGTGATCCATCAAAAAAAATCAATCAATCTAGTGACTACTGAAAATAGGTCTTCTATAGACCAGGCAAACTATTGAGCCTTTTCCAACTTGGGCAATTGTTTAAACATAACTTTGGATGCACCAATTTAAGTGCTAATCCATTAAAATACATAATCATAATGCTGGGACATTAAAACATGCTGATCATCATCAATGCTCAGGCCATGTAATACCATTAATGTACTGGACAACTACAAACTTAAATTCTAATAGACAAAACTAAATAAAAAGATAGTACATGGAATATTCTCTTTGCACCAACTAGGATGTTATCAATTATGATCTGGATGCTCATAAGCACTAATATACACCCCCATTTATATATCATCCAATATTGCACAAATCAGGAGAACACAAGCTCTATTACGGTATGCAACCAAGAGATCATGAAAACAGATATTCTAAAAATATTTAGAACCACTGGAGTAATTTTCATAATTGAACACAAGTTTGTTTAACCCTTTATTTATTATTTTTATTCCCAGTAAATATAGAAAAATATCTACAAAAATTTATGTCTGTGTTTATTTCGACTTTTCTTTTACTTTATATATATGTGCACATACACAAATATGTTGCTGTGTGACATATAATGCAACTGGTTACAATATATATAATATGTACTTATATAAAATAAAAGTATATGTCTCTTTTAAGTATATAATATTAATAAATGTAGCATTTTTGAATTATATAAGATAATGAAAATGAATTTCTTTTCCATGTGTTCTGTAAACATTATACTACTTCTCTTTGCCTGAAAACCTCAGTTGGGTATCCATTTAATACATAACATTATTGCAGTATACATTGAAAAAAAAATTATTTTCAATGGGATGCAGTGTGGCTGAAAGAATATAGCTATGGGGAATTTCAAATAATATATATATCTCACTGAATTAAATATGTAAACATAATATTTATATATGTAAATTATACAATGTTAAATCCCAAACCAGGGTGTATTGATGTGTAGAAACCAATCAGAGTGGTTCTGCAGACTGAATGGAATGAAAATAATAGCACAGCTGTTAAGTTACTACTAATAAAAAGGAGGCCTCTTTTGATCCGCCAATCATGTTGTTATGTATGAGCTAAAAATGTGAGTAACTGATCAAATGAGGTCCTCCTTTTGATTAGTAGGAACTTGGACAGGTTTGCTATTATTTTTTATTCAACCCGCAGAGCTGCTCTGATTGGCTGCTGCATATCAATACATCTTGACTGTGGATTTAATTTTGTATAATGGTTGAAAAGATTAAATGTAAATACATGGCAAGCAATTGGAAGAGGTTTAATTTCATTTGGGATATAAGAAAGGTTGCTATACACTGTATTTCAACTCTTAGAGCTTTAATATCCAGTTACTATCTCATATGTAACATGTGTGACTGATCAAAAGAAGGCATCATTTTGATTATTGGTAGCTTGGGTAAGTTTCCTTTTGTTTTTATTCAGACTGCAGAACCATTCTGATTGGTTGTCACTCACTCATCAATACATCTTGTGTATGAATTTAACTTTCTACATATAAGGGTTATCCCATTTGCTACTTAATTTATATCTATATTAACCATTAAAATATTAAATTTAAATATATATATATTTGAGAATATAAGAAAAATAAATATATATTTTATTTATTCATCATAAAAATCAACATTCATATTCTATTCATAATATATTCAACCCCATTTCCAATTCAATATTTGTGCTTTACAGTAAAATATCAGTTGTTGTTTTTTTAAATACCTAAGGTATATTAATGTTCCACAAATATATAATAGTTATTCTTCTTAATTCATGCCTGTATTTTAAATCTTATAACTAATAAAGTATATGTATGACAGGATTCATCCTGATTTAATCATATTTCACATAATTTTGTATTATTACGGATTTAACAGGATTAGAATCATGTCAGTTTTTAGTGTAAAAGTTTCATGGTTAATGAATGAATAAATGAAGAATAATAGTAGTAATGCGGAAGTACTGAAAACCCCCAGCGAGCTATATGTATACTAATTATCAGGAAACGTAAAATGTAGGTATAACGGACTGGGATTTTTCAGTATTTTTTTTTTCATGTGTCATAGCATCAGCCGGGAAGCGAACCCGCTAATCCGGACAACTGCTTGTAAGGCGGCTGTGCTGAAACTCGACCACCAACGCTATTTCATCTATTTCAGGCTATTGAAAAGTTATATTTACAATCAAACATAAATAAAAACACAACAAATGTAAATACATACATACATATAAACGCACACACATATAGAGAGACATAGCCACATACATATATAACTTACTTTATTATCAGTATTCAAGGCATTACTTTTTTGAAGCAGATTATTTGCCAAATACGATGAAATAGATTCTAAAAGAAAACGTTCTTTTCCATCCGCTGATGCAGTTGAAATAATTTTTACATTAACATTTGATAAACATTTTCCAATATGTTTTTCTTCAGAATATGTTTTGGACATACAATCGGGTTTCATCTTAAATGACTCTATTAGTCGTATTAGCGTTTCTTTTGTCAAAATATAACCTGAATTTGCAAAGGGGAAGGTAATGCTATTATTATTATCTATAAATTTTCCTCTTCTCCCGTAACATTCTGGATTGCTGGGGTTTTTATCTTTTAGAAAATTTCTTAAGTTTTCAATCACGACGTAAGTGCCATCGTTTGCTTTTAAAAAGAAATCAGCTTGATAATAATATCTATCAAAAATGTAGATCCATGCGTTCTTTACTTTAACGGTTGTATATCTTAATGAAGTAAAAGTATTGTTTAATGTTATAACAGGAAAAACATTATTTGGATGTGTACTAAAATAAAGCGTAATATCGCATCTTGGTCCCCAAGTTTGTTTTATATAAATAGCTTTGGTTAATAAATTTGTATCACTAGTCAAAATCCAGCAGAGAATTGTAATGTTGTTCTTAAACTTGGTTTCTATTTAAAAAAAAAAAAGTGAATAAAATATATATACATTACTAAAATCGTTTTATAGACAGATTACAATTTTATGCCCCTCATTATTACTATAATAATAGTAGCATGTGCTAGAACCAGAATTAAATTGGCTATAATCATTTTTCTTTTTTTAAAAAAGAAATATATATATAATAAAATAACTATTTTATGCGTTTGTGGAATAAGCTATATTTTTGATAAAGAAATTTAATTTAAATGAAATACTCTGCGCTAGGTGGCGCAGCTGGTAGAACGCCTGACTGGGGAATGATTCTGGCGCTCGAACGTCTTATGAACTCCGAAAAATAAAGCCAATAACCTTTTTTTTTTGTTTGTTTTATAAAAGAATTAAATTACATAGTATGAATAAGAGACATCAGGTGATGTGTTAAAAGATATTATCATTATTTTGAAGTTGTAAAATCCGTTATGCATATTTTGCTTAAATAAAATTCAAGTTATAAAGTTGTAATTTAATAATTAATTTATTGATAATTTTATATAGGGTAATTTGAGCTCAGACTTTCACACGACCCTCAAATTTCCACTCTATCTCATACCACTGACACACTTGACCAGATATATTTGCCCAAAAGATAAATAATCACCAATACTTATATTTCGTGCTAAACCAGCACTCGTCAGTTGGTCCAGATTAATATCTCTACACATATATACAATAAGCGCTCATTACATATTAAACAGTAGCTTGAATGTCTGCCTAGCCCTCATATATATACTTAAATGGATTATGTCTTGTACGTGAGAGGTCAGAGTGACTTATGATCAACTTGGATGTGACGAGAATGTCAGCATCAGTGTGGGCTTTGAGCATTCCGTCATCAGATTTTCAATAGGATGGACAGCTGAAGAGTTGGAGGGTGGAGTGGATTGAAGCCTGTCCATTAAAATATGAAAATTGGCTATCTTAATATAAATCTGAGCATTTATTGTATATCTGTGTAGAGATGATAATCTGGAACAACTGGCAAGTGCTGTTTTAGCACAAAATATGTATATTGGTGATTATTTATCATTTAAACATATATGTGGCCAAGTGTATAGTGGTATGAGATAGTGTGGAGATTTGAGGGTCGTGTGAAGGCCTGAGCTCAAATTACCCTATACATTACATTGTTTGTGTACATGTATGTTACATAATAATTTCATAAAAATGTTCTGATGTTATAAAAATCAATTTTGGTACTTGATCTGTCATAGCAAGTTTAATACTAAAGTAGCTCAATATTTACTACTTGTAAGATATTAAAGAAATATTAATTCATCATAGAACTGAGTGATTATTTATTGACAAATATTTTAAGTAGGGACTAGGAAATAATCCATTGTTGCAAGATTGTGTTATCAAGGGCAACTGTTTTGGAAATGCAGGAGTTCTTTCTCTATCTACTATTATTAATTAAAGAAAGGTTAGTTTGTAAAAATGTTCATAGCGAGTGATTAATTTCATTATAGTTCCATACTGAAGATAACTTGAAGACATCAAATGGATAGTCTAAATTTACCCAATTCTTTGATTAATTATCAATGTGAATATTTTTCAAAACTATCTATTATATATTTTCAATATATATAATATGATCATATTATTATTATTATTATTATTATTATTATTATTATTATTATTATTATTATTATTATCATCATCATCATCATCAAAATAATTATAGGCCTGAAATGGACATCACCACAGATTGCTATCTGCTAGCATTCCTCGAAGACAGCATCTGGACCAATTAACAAACTAAAGACAAATCCTAGATTTAACTTCTAGTTTTTAAAACATTAAAATAAATTTTTGGTGATAAAAAACTTTCTCTAAAATCATTATTTATTTTCTTTTAATACATAATGGTTATCAATATTGTAATAATTATTGAATTTGAAGTTTTTTAATATATGTGCAAATTTTGTTAAAATTCTTATTAATGAACAACAAAAATTAAATGTTTTATTTGTTTAAGTTGAAATGTAGAACTAATGTTGTAAAATATCAATTTTCTTTTATTCTGTTAAACATATTAAATATTTTAGTAAAAAAACAAATACTATAGTCAAGCGTTGGTGGCCGAGTGGTCAGCTCAGTTCCCTTACAAGCAGTTGTCTCGGGTTTGCGGATTCGCTTCCCAGCCAATGCTTTGACCCACGAAAAAAACAAAACAAACAAATACTATAAAATATTGATGTACTTTTATTGTATTAAACACATTAAACATTTTACTGTCATTCTTCTTGCAGATTAGGATAATAAAATTCATGACATATAAATTGACTAATATTATATGCGTTTGCAAGTTTAAAGTATTGATAAGTTAAAGATATTTAGTTTATGATATATTATTGATTAAGTATAACCTTTATGAATCCTGATGTATTTTATTTATTTGCTTGTTATTAAGTATTTTGTTAAGAGCGGGGGGTGAACTAACTTATGTGTTATTAAGTAATTCTTAAGTTGATAATGAATTATAAGCTGTGCATTCATTAGATATTTAAATGTATATCCTATAAAATGATATTAGATATACTTCTTTTGCAACTTTATTTTATATTTTTTAAGAATAAGTTTCTTTTGAATTTATAATAAATACCATACACTACTCCATTCTCTAAGGCTGAAATGATTATCTCAGTATAAAATATATATCAATACTATTTGAGTTTGATTTGTCATTATGAAAAACCTGCCAATCACATTTGTTGATCTCCTGTATGTGAATCTCAAATACCACCAATCTTAAGAACAATCTTATTATTTTTGAAGAAAAATGTAATTTTAAATTTATTCACATGCCATTTCATTATTTATTAGTATTTTTTTATATTAAAAAATAAATTTATTTCGTAAGTTGACATGAACTATGTGATACATTAAGCATCACATGATTACCATTTCTTATTCTAACACATAATTATTTATAAACAAGGCAAAACTCTCCATACAGTAGTGCCACCCTGTGCCAACAAGAGTAATCAATGGATGCCAGAAGGCTTGTGCATAAAATCCCTATCTAATGCCTACTCATACAATATCCCCAGACTAGTTTCTGGCTTGTGGCCTTTATCAGTGAGGACCTTTGGATCTGAGAGCACTGCACCTCGATCTTAGGATCTAATGCAACCCTCCAGCAACTTCCTTTTATCTCTACTTAACTATAAAACTATGAGAATGAAATTGAAAAAAACATTTTCAATCTAAGCTCAATAGCTTATATAGTCATATAGGTCTGAACTCAGTTCAGCACCTATACATTTTGGTCTTTGATTCTTTAACAACCATAGCCACCACTATCCTATTAGGCAGGATTGTGTTAAGCCATTAAGCATCACATGATTACCATCTCTTATACTAATTGTTTATAAACAAGACAAAACTGTCCATACAATAGTGCCAGCCTGTGCCAACCAGAGTAGTCAATCCTGCCTAATAGGATAGTGGTGGCTAAGATTGTTAAAGAGCCAAAGACAACAAAATGCATAGGTGCTGAACTGAGTTCAGACCCATATGACTATATAAGCTATTGAGTTTAGATTGAAAATATTTTTGTTTTCAATTTCATTCTCATAGTTTTATAGTTAAGTAGAGATAAAAGGTGGTTGCTGTAGGGTTGCATTAGATCCTAAGATCTAAGTGCAGTGCTCTCAGATCCAAAGCTCCTCACTGACAAAAGCCACATGCCAGAAAGTAGTCTGGGGATATTGGATGAGTAGGCATTAGATAGGGATTTTATGCACAAGCCTTCTAACATCCATTGATTACTCTGGTTGGCACAGGGTGGAACTACTGTATGGAGAGTTTTGCCTTGTTTATAAACTATGATACATAGAGTTACTTGAAATCAAGAATCCGTGGATGCATGACTTCATTGCTCTGCTCATGGAAGGGAATAGGTCCTATACAGTCCTGAGCACTTACCTGCGCCAGCAAACCTCAATGGAGTTGACTAGATTCTGTGGGAGCCCACATCGTCAATTGTTATGCAGCTAGACAAATTTGTTTAAGACACCTTGGCTATTGCATGATTAAGGACACAATTTGTCGAATGCCCCTCATCACTATTTTCATTGTGCGAGTGTTCTCATTCCTTACAGACATGAATCTCAAATGTAAAGGACCCACTGATTTGCAGAATTATGTCAGATGCAGCAATGCATTCAGGCCACCATTCATGGTCACTCCAATTATTACAGCAAGACATGGTTTTAGCATCCACCTCTATAGTTTGGAGAGGATTTTTGTTTCAATATTTGGTATATGGTCCAGCGCCATCTGCTCCCAGGTATCAAAGAACAGTTTAGCCAGGAGCAGTAGGTGATCTCTAGTTCTTAAACTACACCTTCCACAGACTTTTCATTCTGGGTTGAAATATGAGGTGACACCTGGTGAGCCATTTGGTGAACAGTATTACGATGGCCTTCTGTATTGTGGCAAAGGTGCCACCACTCTTCACTGCTTTTTTAGTATTTAGTCAGATAATTAAAGAAGAATACAATTGTAATACATTTATATAAAGAGTAAGATTTCTTTCTTATATTTATAATAAAGAGAGTTTCTGATCTCTACAATCATGCCAGTTATTTTAGATGATTGATGAAATTGGGTAGTGATATATTACCTTGATAATAAAATTAATTTCTTTCCATAGGGCTGTACTTCTATTAGCTTTGGATATTTATAGTAACCTAAAATAAAGAGGAAGTCTATATTTTTTGTCTAGTGGCAATTTCTGACAAGTGTGATATTAATTTAACAAATCCAATATCCATTAAAAATATGTTTTGTAAAGAAGTGATTTTGGAAAAACTTAATAAAATGCTTAGCTTGTAGAGAATAACTTTGTAAAATTTAATAAGTAAAGCATAAAAGCTCGATGATTTCGAGTTATAAGAAAAAAAGAGAGAGAATATAAAATAATAGTTAAAAGGTTCAAGACTAGAAATACTATGAGTTTGGAAAAATTAAAAACGAAAAACAAATTTCAAAAATAAAATTCGTCAAACGTATTCCTAAGAAATTATATATACTTATTGTAGAAAAGTAGACAATATAAATATAGATCTTAAACCACAGAAATCGAAAATTCTGAAAGAAAAAAAAACGATTGAAAAAGAATTATTTTGGAAAGAAAAAAGGATTGATTGTGTAAGAAGCAGATTAATTATCAGTCAGATAATTTTTAATCCTATACTATAAGAATATTAATAACATGTTGCTATTCACTTAATATTACCTCAATAGTAAGTTCACAACAGCAAGATGTGAATGCTTTACATAAGCACTCTTTAATTTTCAGACTTTATTGAGAAAAAGAAAGAAAAAGAGAAAAAAAGGGATGAGGAAAACAGGAGAAAAATGAGAAAGAAAAATATAAAATAAAGATAGAAAAAAGAGATGAAGAAAAAATAAATAAAAAAGAAAAGTTTTTAAAAAAAATATTTATTTTTACAAAGTTTTATTTGAAATTTTCCAGTGAAAAGTTTAGTATCTCATTTTAAGAACCAGGCTTTAATAGCTAGAAGATCTTGGATTATTTCCTATACAATCAGTTGCTTGGAATTCTATAATGAACAGTTATTTTAATACTGAAACATTGCATCCCACTAGAACAATGGTTACAGACTTTAATAACAATTTTTATTTGAAAAATAGTCAATTCTCCATTTGAAGCTAAAAGTTATAGATAGATAGTAAAGCAAAAAGCACATACTCAGGTTAAGATAAATAAATTATGGTGATATAGAAGAAATTATCTGTTCAATACTAAGTTGGATTAAAGTAGAAGATGAGTATGCTCACACATGTTTGTGAATTTATTAATTGCATTTTAAATTAAAACCAATATTAAAAGCCATTTAATAATAAATAATAATATAATAATAAGTAAAGACCACTGGTTAGATGATTTTAGGGATCTAGTATTATGCCTGATGTATTAATTTCCGGGAAACACTATGAGATAGTATAATAAAGCAATTTCCCATTTTCTTTTGAAGGAAAACAATTTTTTTCATCATGTAAATAAAGAAAACGTGGAGGAGAAAAAAGGTTTACTATTAATTCAAAACAGATATTTTATGAGCACATGTCCTTACTTATATTAATTAAGCTTCATGTAATATATTAAAATATAATAAATTAAGACCTATTGCAATTTCATTATATATCACATTAATTGATACATATTATATTAACATACTGTTCGATGTGTAGATAGTTTTAGAAAGCATTAAATAAAGCAGTTATAAAGGCACTAAAATTGTATTAAACATTCATATAATTACAGTCATAGTTAAAAAACAAGCAAAACTCTCTATACCTATTGCCACTCAGTGCAAGCCAGAGTAATCAATGGATGCCAGAAGGCTTGTGCTTAAAATCCCTATCTAGTGCCTACTCATCCAATATCCCCAGACTAGTTTCTGGCTTGTGGCCTTCATCAGCGAGGAGCCTTCTGGCATCCATTGATTATTCTGGCTTGCACTGAGTGGCAATACGTATAGAGAGTTTTGCCTGTTTTAATAACAGTTAAGAGCAAGTATAAGAAATAGTAATCATGAGATGTACAGTTATAGTTATGACTATCATAATTCTTAACTATCCAGTATCTCCAATTCAAAACTTCTTTTTTTCATGTCACTCCAGAAACCTGATTTATTTTATCTATTTATTTAACATATGGATTTTTTTTCCCCTTTTTTAACGATCTTCTAGAATTCATATTTGCTTACAGTTGTTCATCTGCACAATAGAGTGGTTTTCTTTCTTTTTTTATATAATCTATAATTGAGTGCATTTTCAATGAAGATTATCATGCTATATATCTCTTGTTATCTTCTTTAATGATATGTCCAAACTAGCTACATTTTAGTTTTATAGTATTTCCTAAGATGTCAGTGATATTTGTCCATTCTCTCACACATTAGTTTATTATTGCTTTCTTATTAATTTTATTATATATCTTTCATGTTTTATCTCAAGGTTTGCTGTCTCTGTGAAGTCCATGTTTCATATCCATAAATAAGTACTGGTAGAACACATTTAAAAGTTTTCTTTTCAAGCACAGTCTAATTTATTATTTCTATCAAAAGAACACTGTCAAAGTTCATTTCCATCTATATTTCCATTTATATTATTAACATGATCAAATTAATCACACGTGTTAATTTCTTTCAATATACTAATATGATTCTCCATTTTCTTTTCTTTTCTTGCTTTTCTTGATAGCTTTCTAATATTTTCAAAAGTTCTGAAGCATTATTTGCAAGAAAATAATATTATATATAAAATCTAGTCATATATCTCATCTCTTTACTTAGAATACATGATATTTTTCATTATTATTACTATACAGTTTTTCAACACTTTATAATTTCCTTATATTTTTATATTGGACTATTTCCATCATCTAATATGAGTATTGAATGCTTTTAAAAAAATTTAACTTTATTTAAATATTCAAAATACATTCAACTGTTAGCAATAGCACATCAAACAGGTTAGTATATGCACAATGTTTCAAAAGGTATTATTCTCCCATCTTTTTCAGATGTTGCTTGCCAGACCAGTGGCAGTACTAGCATGGAATTTGAAATTGGATCCTTAAATTCTTGATAATTGAATTTTAAGGTAATGCCCTTGTTTTTTATTGTTGAAAAAACTTTTTTATATATACTAAAATGTCTTACATTTATGAAACTTTTTCTCTCTTCTACAGCTATTCTTTCCAATTCACAGTTATAATTTCTAATAACATCATTAGCTTTTATTTTTACATATATTTATTTTTTAAAATGACCAAATTTTTCCACACAGTAGTGCCACCTGGTGCAAGCCCTAGTAATCAGTAGATATTAGAAGGTTTCTCTATAGCAATATCCATCCAGTATCTATTTAGCCAATATTCCCAAACTTTCTTGTAGATTATGGCTTTTATTAGTGAGGAGCCTTGGATCTGAGAGCATTGCACCTAGATCTGTATCTAAATGTGCCCCCAGCACCTACCTTTTACCTTTTTTGGTTAACTATAATAAATTTATTAGGCCAGACTGAAAACACAATAATGTTTTCAATCCATGCTAATTCACTTGTATACTGATATAGATTTGAATCCATTTCAGTATCTATACATTTGGTCTCTTTGGGTTTTAATAACCTCAAACACTTATTATCTTTATTTTTTCTAAATAAGTTATTTTTAAATGTTTTCATATTTCTTCTTATATATATATATATCAATTAAGAATTTATTGATTAAATATGAATATATATATCTTATATATATATATATCAATTAAGAATTTATTGCTAACTTCCTGATCAAATAGATAAAAAATTAAAGATTAGATAGAAAAAACCTCAGAAAACTCAGTACAGACTTATTTGCACTGATTATATATATATATATATATATTAAAAGCATATAGCTAAACTAGTCAATAAATAATCAAAATTATTTCAAATTCAAAACTCAAACAGACTAGCCAAGAAAATAAAACTCTAGAACCCTACCAATGGTTTCACTGCTACAAACAGACTTCATTTCAATAAAAATTTTATTAACAATAAATAGTGATTACATACTAATAAAGGATAAATAAATGAATAAATTGTACAATAATATGATTATATAATGTTCTATATGTCATCTGGCTAGATTATGTTATGAGAGCACAATGTTATACTCTTATGTGGTTAGGTATAGTGAAGAGATTCAAAGAACTTGTTTAATGGTATTAGCATTTTTAATATAAACATGAATATTTTCTTTTATAAATGATTATTCTATAATGCTGGGTAGTTGGGAATTGATAATAAGGAAAAGGAAAGAGCAATTAAAGACCAGGTGTCAGCAAAGATTTTACTGGAGGCAAGGAGCTGGTCACGTTTCTTGATTTTTTTGAGCGTTTGATAGAACAATGGTATGATTTGTGGCGGGGGTAATTCCATGAGACTTTTGCATCTCACTATCCATATGGAATAAAGGACAAAGGTAGAAAGCCTTATTATTGAAAAAAACCCATTATGAATGGCATTTTCGAGTGAGAAAATCGTATCAGGTCTTATGTTGGAATTGATTATAATTATATCTTTTAGAGTTTTAAGTCTTGGGCACCGGTGTATAATATGGTCTATGGTTTCAACTTCACGAGCACACAGACCACATATAGGGTCAATGCTGGTAAAACCTCTTCGGTGATAAAGAAACCAATTCGTGGGTAGCGCATTAAGATTTATTTTAATGATGAAGTCAAGGAATTTGGGTTCCAGACTCCATCTTTTGAAGTGTGTAATGAGTCTTTGGTTGGTTATTTTTAGGCTGGTTTTAATGGATTGTTGATTATAGTTGATTATATTGTATGCTTCCCATAAGGTGATTTTTTGGTTAAGGTTAAAGGATGTTATCGGGTTATAAAGTTGTAGTTGTTGTATTAGGGATGCTATCCATGAACTGGAAGAGGGTGGAGGACGATCTGTCGGTGTAACTTTTTTAATAATGTTAGAGTATCCACAGGAGAGGATCAGATTATGTATAGTGTTGTGGGTTTTCTGTAAAATGATTGCTTGTATTGAGTGGAAAGACAGTCCATTGAACCTGCGTGGTCGTTGGATACCTCGCAAGCTAATAGCAACTGTCCTTCCTCTCCAGAGAAGTTTGGTGCATAATCGGTTAATTTTATTTTGAAACTGTTTAGACATTTTAACGAATGGAAGATAATATGAGATTTTTGGCATTATGATCATGTTGAGGAGGCCAACCTTTCCATATAATGAAAGGTATACTCTAGAGAGTGAAGTGGTGATGGCTTCAGTTGAATGGAGGATTGCATCTTGAATCTCTCTTGCCATTGCAGTTGGGGTTTTGTAGATTGGAAAACCTAGGTAACTTTGGGGTTTTGCAGAAAAGGGAGAGTTAATTTGTTTACCAGACATTATCTTCCAGATGGAAGATTTGTTAAAATTTATTTGTAGGCCAAGTTTCGCTGTATTTCTGTTTAATATGTTCATGAGATTAGGAAGGTATTTAATGGTGGGAAGCACAACCATGATGTCATCAATATATGCAAATACATTGAAGCTTTTATTGAGAGAGGGAAGGAAAATTCCAGGGAGGTTTTTTTCTATATCCATCAGAAGAGGGTTGATGTATGCTGTGAAGAAAAGGGCACTGAGCGGGGATCCTTGAGGGATTGACTTGTATGGCTTGAAACCTGGTGTGATCTTGCCATCAAGAGAGAGAAAAATCTCTCTGTTGTTGAGCAGATTGCTGATCATCTGTACAATCCCAGCTGGAATGTCGCATTCCAACAGAATATCCAGAAGGATGTTTATCTGGACTGAATCAAATGCTGCGCAACATCCAGCTGGACGGCAATAGGTTTTGATTTACGATGTCCTCTGATGTAATTGAACAGTGCAGTTACATTGGACATAGCATGCGAGGTTGATGATCCCTTTTTCCGTATTGGTTTGATGAGATATGGCTAAGAATTTGAGTTTGGATTTGATCTTTAATGACTGACTCAATTATCTTGATAAGCAATGGGGTCATGGAAATTGGCCGGATACTGTTAATGTCATTTAGTGGTTTTGCTTTTTTAATAAAAGGCACGAGTGCCACTGGGTAAAGATCTGTTATGTTTCTGTTGCTGGAGGCTAGGTGATCAATCATTTTTTTAATAATTGGCACAGTGAATTGACTGAGGTGTTTGAGAAGGAAATTTGGGATGCCATGAAGGCCAGGATGAACGCCGTCAGGGAGAGATGTTATCTTCTTTTTGATTTGGATTTCCGTGATGCCATGTTCGCTGGGGTCACCAGCATCTAACCAGCTGTTTATAGGAGGAGCTCCATCTTTTTGCATTAAAGAACTACAAAATAACATATTTAAACTAAACATTACCCACAATTCCACTTACCTCCCATCCACCCTTAATATTAAAAGAATTTAATTGCTTCAGTATCATAAATTTTTAATAATATTCTTTTTATTTTATTTCTCTCAAAGACAAGGGGTTGTCTTCTTTGAGAGAAATTAAATAGAATGAAAAATTAAAGAATCTTTATTATTAAAAAATTATGATACTGAAGCAATTAACTTATTTAAAAGTTATTTTAATATTAAGAGTGGATGGGAAGTAAATGGAATTGTGGGTAATGTTTAGTTTAAATGTGTTGTTATTTTGTAGTTTTTTACACTTGAGAAGTCTGCTTGTAGCAGTGAAACTATTAATAGAGTTTTAGTTTTATTATCTTGGCTAATCTAGTCCAGTTGTGAATTTGGAATAATTTCGATTATATATATATAGTGTGTGAATTATTAAGAATTTTAAACTTCTCTCTTAATATTATAATAAATAAAATTAAAAGCGCTAAGCTTTTAATGTTTTGGCACTCTTTATAGCTTCTCTTTCAAGCGCTTCACATGCTTTTAATTTTATTTATATATAGTGTGTGTGAATTAAGAATTAAATAATCATAATAATTATATTTCAGTAAATTATAAACGATTATTAGTTATTATTAATAAAATTAGGAAATTGACCATTTGCTTTAATCTAAAATATAGTCTTTGAGTTCAAGCGTTGGTGGCCTAGTGGTGAGCATAGCTGGCCCGGATTCGCTTCCCGGTCAACGCATTTGACATATGGAAAAAAAAGTTCAAATAAAGTTTTATTACTTTTTTTACTTTTATATTATTATATTATTTTAAATGCCATTAACATATTTTTTTTATTTTAATGTAAGCATATAGTTGATCACTCCAGTCAAATTTAATTACAACTATTCAACAAATACAATATATTGGGGAGACATACATATAGAAAATCAATATAGAACATATTAAAACATACACATATTAAAATAAATAAATTAAATAGTAAGATCGCAGAAAAATTCTTATTAATGATTATAATATATAGCGTATATGAGCACAGACTTTCACACGACCCATACTCTATCTCATAACACTGATACACTTGAACACATATATGATGAAAAGCTAAATAGTCACCAATATCCGTATTTCATGCTAAACCAGCAATCATCAGTTGGTCCAGATTACCATCTCTACACATAAATGCTATAAGTGCTCAGATATATATTAAGATAGCCAAACCTCATATTTTAATGGACAGGCTTCAATCTACTCCACACTCCAACTCTTCAACCGCCCATCCAATTGAAAATCTGATGATGGAATGATTATAATGTTATACATTAAATTTTAATTTATACAATAACATTTCAAAATGCATGCTTAAAAATTATTCACCCTCCTAGTTGAAATATTAAGTGCATTATTTATATATGTTTTATTATCCTTAATTAGTTTCAGAAATTAAAAGCTCTATGACACTTGAAGAGATTCGGAAAATAAAATGCATAACATTTCTAGAATAGTGGAAGATAAATCTTTCCTATATACTGTACTTTTTACTTCACATATTGAATAAAATAATTAATCTTTTTTTTTTAATTATATAAAATTTCAAATGTTAATAACTTACATGCACACGCATAAAATTATTTCAGTGCCTCTCAATAACTGAAAATTAAATGAAAAATATTTAAATAACCCATTCCAACATTATATTTCAGCAATACTTTTTTGAGTTTGGCTGTTTCAGGTTCAGATTTTATATTTAGCGCAGAGCGAGTTGCTGAAAGGTTTGGGTGAGTGATTTAAATATTATATATATAAATAATTACCTGTTTTTGTGTGATTGGTAAAAACATGTTGATTAAATTTGATCACAGATATTGATAATTGCTGATAGATGAGAGTTACAGACAAAATTACAAGAATTGTACTAATCAAATAAATACAATTTTTAAATGATAACCATTTTGGGACTGAAGAATAAAAGTTATTTTTCATCAATATATTAATTTAGAAAAAACAAGAATCTAAAAAAAAAAAGAAAAAAAAGTAATATTAAATAAGTACAAGTTTCAAAATTATTTACAAACACTTAATGAGTAATATTTCTGTAGTGTAATTTTCACTACACCACTCTCCCCGAAAGGTAGGGATTGGTTTCTATCCACCTTTAACACCTTCTGGAGGTGTGTAATCATAAACACATGACCAAAAACATATAAAAAAGATGTACGATCATTAAGATGTACATTTCATGCCGAACCCGAACTCATCTGTTAGCTCAAATCACAATTTTTTATGTCATTGTTCAGTATATAGAATGACTAATATGCCAACATGGTTAGGATGACAACCTTGCACTAACAAGGGCTTTGAATGTTCCATCATCAAATTTTCAATGAAATGAAAGGCTGAAGAGTTGTGAGTTGGAATAGTTTGAAGCCTGTCTGTTAAAGTATGAAGATAAGCTATCTTAATATAAAGCTGAGCACTGATTGTTTATATGTGTGAGGATACTAGACCAACTGATGATTGCTGGTTTAGTATGAAATATGTATATTGGTGATTATTTATCTTTTCAACATGTGTGTGATTAGGTGGGTCAGCAATATGAGATGGCACTGAGAGTAGTGGGTCGTGTGAAAGTCCGAGTTCGAATCCCGCATATATTACAGTCTAAATGATAAATATCAATCTTAATGCCTTAAAACTTTGACACAAACCACTTGATCAAAGTATATTAATAATTTTAATTAGTCATTAATGGATAATCTCCAATCTAATGAATGACTCTACAAAAATTATTAATATTCTTCCATCAAGTGGTTTATGTCAAAGTTATGAAGGATGGTAAATTTGATACATATCAATTAAACTGTAATAATTGGCTATCTGTATTTTATGAACAATGTCTGATAAAAATATGTATAAGAGATTGTGATGTGGGCCAACTCATGAGTGCTGATTCAGCATGAAATGTACATCTGGTGGATAATATATCTTTGTCACATGTCTTTGGTCATATGTTTACGATGACACTCCATTAGGTGTTAAAAGGAACAGAAAATAATCTTTATCTTGCATATGAGTTGGTGTAGTGAACATTACATTATAGAAATATTATTAATTAAATAGATAATCTCTAGTACAGTATAATGAATGACTAATGAAAAATTATTAATATTATTAACAAATACTGCTAGAGAAAATGTTTGAGATTTATTATTTGTGTAATAGAAAATACAAATAATTAGTCAAGCGTTGTTAGCCGAGAGGTTATCGCAGCCGCCTTGCAAGCAAGTAGTTGGTTGCAGACGGTTGTGGGTTCGCCTCCCGGCCGATGCTATGACATATGAAAAAGAAAAATACAAATAATTATATATACAAAAGTGAAAAGATAAAGCAGTATGTTCGCTTAGAAGTGATAGTTTTTTATAGTATTAAACATTCATTTGAATGTCTTATATGTTAATATTTTTATTAGTTTTAGATTTTATAAAACCTTTTAGCAAAGATTATCGTCAGCGGGTAAATCGCTTTTATATGCTATATATAAGATTGTAATTAGACTTAAAATCATTATTTGGAAGAAAAATAAATAGAATGAATTCTCTAGATCTGAACGCTATATTTTCTTAACAAAATACATACATACATAAATAAAAATATTAAATAAAAATAAAATACTAGAGTATTTACTTATTATTACTTTATTATTATTGAATTCTAAATGCTTTAAAACATTTGAATTCCACTAGAAAATAAAAAAAAATTGATTGATTTTGAAATTATATATGCATAAATTGTTCAACTACTAAATCACAATGTAAAGGTCAGGAAATACGAAATAATTTCAAATTTATCATTTTGTATTATATTTATTTTACCTTTATTGTGATGAAAATACCCCCCCCCCCCAGTAAATATTAACTTTTTAAATCTCTAAACATCGCATGCTCTCCATTTTCTATGTTTATACAAACTGTTAAAACAGTAACAAACTCCATACTGTAACACCATCAATTGATTACTTTGGCTTTAACTAGGTGGCACTACTGTATGGAGAGCCTGCTAGGTTTATCTGGGCATAATTGCTGAGATATTTTTGACTTCATTTAAGGAGAAACCATAATACATCACATCACATAGTTATTTAATATATTTTTTTTCATATCTAAAATTTCTGACTCAATATTATTAGTAATGATTAATTTGACCAAATATCTGAATATCCCACAATTTTTATATTGTCTTTGTTACTTAAATATTATACAACCTGAATTTCTATGAATTTCTTACTTTGTTTTGCTTTTTATTGGCAATGTTATTTTTTAATTAAAAAATGAATGCTTGCACTTTTTAATATCTAATGGCTATAATTTGGTCATAGTTTTATGTCAGTGGATAGCAACTGTATAAATAAAATATTTATCACAAAAATTATGCTGTTATAGATGATGATCAGCGTACATTTCATTTATATGTACACAAAAAAAACTTTAAAATTTATGTATAATAGTTGATAATATATGAAAGCAGTCAGCACTTAAACAATACCAATATCATTAACAATCAACAATTTCAATCTGTTGTCAAGGCAACCTTAAATCAATACTGGTGGGAATCCATCTTTATCTATGGACTAACAGGCTTATATAAAAACTAAAAATTGCAACTTGACTACAGAGAATGAAATTATTAATATAAAGAATCTTAAATAAACCTCAATAAACAGGTAAATATAACTTGTTCCGAAGGTAGACTAATAATTAGTCAATTATAACTTTTAAATTGCAATTATAACTTTCAAACTGTATTCTAGCAATGCATTATTTATACAATAAACCTAATAATCTTCAAGACTAGCATTCAATGTGAATACATGAAAATAGTGTACACTTAATCAATACCAATATCATTTACAATTGACAATCTCAATTTGTTGCCATGGCAACAATTTATCTGTATTCAGCCAATATGAGGTAGTAAGAGATATAGAAAATGGAATATTCAGTTTGTATAGATGTAAAAGAAGATAAATACTATTTAATGTGATGAATTTATTAATCACAACTATTAGTAAAATTTTAAAAGTTATAATACTTATTATCTAATGATTATAAATAAAATAAATTTAAGATGGATTATAATTGTCATTTGAGACTCATACCATTACTGATTTTCATTCTTCTTTAATGACTAAAATAAAAATATAGATATTATTGTATTTTGTGAGATAACTGTTTTCTATAAATTGTCCTACAAAGTTGTAGTTGTTGATGTTATTTAGGTAGAATATTTTTTGAATACTATCATTTTTAGATACAGATTGAATAATATCAGATGATATATACAGGCTTTATAATTTTAGCATCTTGATTTTTTAGATGTTTTGACTACGTCTGTTGATTTAGAAGAGTTATCTAAAATGGCTTTGACATTTTTGAAAAATAATCATTTGAAAAAATTGATGATAAGACTTGTAACATATTGGCTACCACATTGAGATTTCTGGTGCAATTAACTGCCTAATGATTTATATCATGGAAGTTTAATATAAGGCTGAATGTACATCTTTAGTTAAAAGAGATGAATCGAATGTAAGATCAATCTGCATTATTGAGATAGTTATTATGATTCTGTAGTCATCATTCAAAATGACTCCCCATGATTTTAGTGGATTATTACCATATGATCAATAATTTTTGTAATCATAAAAATCTCAGAAAATAAATTCAGGATTAAACTTGTCCATTCTAGCATACCTATCTTATTTAATAATATTTAACATACATAAAAGTTAGAGCATCTACATTCTTTCTATATGCACCAGAGGCAATTTTTATGTAATAACAGAGGCAATTTTTATGTAATAACAGTCCTAAAAGACACCCAAATATTTTCAGAATTAAGTTGAACTCAATAACAACAAGTGATAAAAAGATTTTCACACACAATGTTTATTCTACAGCTTGCACCTCAATGTGACTGCATCTGACACCCTAGCAATAGATCTCTTAATTACAAGAAGCACTATTAATTATTACATTGTTTGTCTTCTTAATGCATATATGTAGAATATATGATTATATATAATTCCACATATCATTAAATGGAAAATTTCTATAAATCCTATTGCTATCTTTTGTAAGTGGAGGGAAAATACAAACTTATATAGCATTTGATCATTAAAATTCTTTGAAATATAAACATACACAAATTTATACATACAAACAATGGCCATTTATACAAAAGTAATAGAATAGTAATGTAAAAAAATAATTTTCACTAATTTTGAAACTTATATAGTATGCTTGCTGGGAGCTTTCCAGCTATTTTATTTTAAGTAATCCATTTTCAGGGACTTCTAACACATGTTATAAATCAAATAGTTGAGTATCATATTCAATATTGACTTTTTAAATTTATTTATTAAAGTGATAAATAAAAGAAACACAAAAGTTTAAAGAGGTGTAATTACATTTTTTTAATGTAAATTCACTCCACTAGTTGTAAACTAATCTCAACACACTCACAAATGATATTTTGGACCCTTCTAACCACATTCCTTTCCAAATATACCATAGCATCCCTGTTTCCATATAAAGTGTCATATCATTCCCATTATAACATACTTTTCAGGTGGCACTATCCTGTAATTTTGAAAATATTCCAATGCATCTTATTTTGTCAATGAAGGATTCCTATTTTTAATCACATTTCCAAAAATGATAAGGAAAAAAGAAATGTTAAAAAAAATCATCAAGTATTAATGAATATCAAAAAATAAATAAATGATAATTTAACCATGTGTTATCTGTTTTCATAAGTCTTCATTATGTGTTAATATTTAGATGTTATAATATTGAATTTCAAAAATCGTACACCTTTCAGCAAAAAACTTTTATTATTGATTACAGTTTCAACTGTACCATGCAGTCTTCATCAGATCTTATTCTATTCTTTTAACCTTCTCCATCCTCCATCTGAAAAGTGAAAATTGTAAGATTTTTGAAATTAAATATTATACATGAAGAGAGCAAAAACAAAGGAGGAAGAAAAGAATTTAGATAGACTATTTAGATGTCATGTTGTAAATGAAATTTATTAAAAAATGTATTTGATTTTTTTAAAATTAACATTCAATTTAAAATACATTTGTTAATATTTGTTTATATTTTTTTCTCAAAATTATTTTCTCAAACATGTATAGCTTTTTAACTTTAAAAAATATTAACAAAGTATTCTAAATTGAATGTTAATTTTAAAAAATCTAAATATATTTTTTAATAAACTCCATTTACAATGTAATATCCAAATGATAACACATGATGAACACATAACATGAGGCTAACAGATAACACATGGTAATTTTTTTAACATTTCCTTTTTTTGCCTTATTATTTTTGGAAATGTAATTAAAATTTGGAATCTTTCATCGACAAAACAAGATGCAGTAGAATATTTTCAAAATTACAGGGTAGTGTCTGCTCGGCAAGTGTGTGTCATAATGGGAATGATATGGCATGCAATGGCATGTTTGGAAAGAAATGTGGTTACAAGGTTCCAAAATATTATTTGTGAGTGCACTGAGATTAGTTTACAGCTGGTGTAGTGAATTCATATTAGAAATTTTTTTAATTACAACTCTTTGGACTTTTGTGTTTCTTTTATTTATCATTATAATAAACAAAAAATTAAATACTGAATATGATTGATACCCAGCCATATTGTTTATATTATGTGTTGGAAGTCCCTAAAAATGAATTATTTAAAATAAAATGGCTGACAAGTTTCAAGGCAGGCATACTACGCAAGTACCATAATTTTTAAATACAAAATTAAATTCAATAAACAAATAATAATAATATAAATTTTAGCTAACTGATTGTTTAATAAGTTGAGAAGAAAGTTTTACAATAATAATTTGATTACATTCAAAGATCAGCCTTTCAAGCTAATTGTGCATGCGTCTTCTGCGAGTGTTAAATAATAAATGAATACTTCACTCTTCAATACAAGATATAGTATTTATGCAGGAATAAAAGGAATCCTCTTATTCCTATGACTCAAATTCTTTTATATGAGCAAATCTGAAGTACTGTTGAGTAAAGCGTGAGAGTAGAATTCTCACTTTAAATTACTATCTACGATGTTGGAATGAATGACGTTGGTGAAATTGTCTAGAATTTACTAAACGTCAATCTAAGTGAAACTTAATTATAAGTAAATAAGCATTTATTTTTATATGATGCTATGCATACAATTGTATTACATTCTAAGATCAGCCTTTCAAGCTAATTGTGCATGCTTCTTCTGCGAGTGTTAAATAATAAATGAATATTTCACTCTTCAATACAAGATATAGTATTTATGCAGGAATAAAGCATCATATAAAAATAAATGCTTATTTACTTATAATTAAGTTTCACTTAGAGTGACGTTTAGTAAATTCTAGACAATTTCACCGACATCATTCATTTCAACACCGTAGATAGTAATTTAAAGTGAAAATTCTACTCTCACATTTTACTCAACAGTACTTCAGATTTGCTCATATAAAAGAATTTTAGTCATAGGAATAAGAAGATTCCTTTTATTCTTGCATAAATACTATATCTTGTATTGAAGAGTGAAGTATTCATTTATTATTTAACACTCGCAGAAAACGCATGCACAATTAGCTTGAAAAGCTGATCTTTGAATGTAATACAATTGTATGCATAGCGTCATATAAAAATAAATGCTTATTTACTAATAATAATTTGAATAAATATAAACTATGGTTAAGTGCTAAAAATCTCGAATTATGCAGAAGGGTATACATAATGCATTTTTGCAATACCAATACTTCTGTAATGCAATTAAACACATTAGAATTTTATTATCAGAATTTTTATTCCTTAATTCTGCAGACTTAAGATCAATAAACATTTGTCTCAAAATAAATTTACTTGTACCTTATTTAACCACTAAACAACATATACATTACCATTTTCTATGCTTACACAGTAACAAACTCTCCATACAGTAGTGCCACCAAGTGCAAGCCAGAATAATCAATGGATGCAAAAAAGTTTGTGCATAAAATTCTTATCTAGTGCCTATTCCTCCAATAACCCAGACTAGTTTCTAGTTGGTGACATTAGGTGCAGTGCTCTCATATCCAAGGGTCCTCATTGATGAAAGCCACAAGCTAGAAACTAGTCTGGGAATATTGAATGATTCAGCACTAGATAGGTATTTTACACACTTGCATTCATTAATTATTAATGCTTGCACCAACTGCCACTACTGTATGGAGAGTCTGTCATGGTTTTAACCTTATTTAAAATATTTCTATTTATTTACACATATTTAACCATACATAAGCAGCTGCATGAATATATTTTAATAAATTGCTTTGGCATTCTTTTTTATGTTATATATCATCAGAAGAAAGAATTTAATGAGATGTAACTTTAGCCTAGAAAAAACATTTGGAACTATTCATATGTAGTTTAAACTTCGATATGTTTTCTTCAAAACATCACAACCTAGTATTGATCTTAACTAAAGCAATAATAAATCACTAAACAACACATCTACTCAACAAAGGAACAAGGTGAGAAAAGTCTTTTAGGATATTTTAGTTATAAAAACAGCTTGAAAGGTAAAAGTATTTTCTAAATGGAGAAAATATTGAAAACATTAAATGTTTAATACATAGTTTTTAATGTTCTCAGTATTTTTGCCATATACAAAATAATAACTGAAATGCAGGCTTATTATATACCTGTATCAATATATGTAATATATAGGGTATATGAGCACAGACTTTCACATGACCCACCACTCTCCACTCGTGTGTTCAAGTGTATCAGTGTTGTGCGATAGAGTGGAGAGTGATGGGTCGTGTGAAAGTCTGTGCTCATATACTCTATATATTACATATACGAAGTAGTAAACTATTTCCTTATATTTATTACATGTCAGTGATAAAGTTATTGTACATTTTTCAAGTTAAAGACTTTATAAATACTTTATTTCAGACTTGATTTTTTATTTAACTTATTCGTGTTAATTACACTAGTTATTTTTGCTTTATTTGTTATTTCATTATCAACCTTTTATAGAATACTTTAGCACATAATAAAAAAATACAAGGATACGACCAGTAATGTCTTATGTTGATCACAGCATCATCTTGTGCACCAGATACTATATCAACATTTTTATTATGAACCACGATAACAACATTATTTCTAATTTTTACTAATTTTTTTTCATGCATAAAATAATTACTAGAATATTTCACAAAAAGATCTAATTGTAGTGTAAATGGCTTCATGAGGAAAAAAAACAAAACCGATTTTTTAAAATATGAGACAAGCTGTCATAGTACAACTGGAAATGTCATCATGCCTATTCATGAAACAGCTATCATGGTACAGCTGAAGTGGAAGGTAAACTTAGAAAGGTATCTGAAATCCCTTAGATTAATAGTTGCTTGGTAACTAAACACTATATCAAGCCAACAGCATAAATACATATTTATATATTGTTTTAAATAATAAATATTTGTTAATTAAAACAAATATGCAAATGCAATAACTTAAAGAGACTTCTAAGTGGGTTACCGTAGTTGCGGCGAACTTCCGTGCACAAACTTTTGCCAACTCTAGAGCAATAAACTATTCCATTACTTTACTTTAAAAGTATCCATGGTTATTTTTGTCTTTCATGCTATTTAATTCACTTTGTATTTATTAGAAAATAAACAATGGAAAAAAAAATTGAGATAATTTACATTATTTTTCAAATAAAAAGTGTTTTATAATTTTCACGTCATCCCTCTCCCCCTTCTCAAAAAAAAAAAAAAAAAAAAACTGGCATAAAAAAGTTGTCTTTTAAACTACTAAATTATCTCATAGATAGAGTCAAAGTATAGTATGGAGAGTAATAAGAGTTTAAATATATATAGAAATAAACAGAATATTGGGTGCAAGATCAAGCGTTGGTGCTGAGAGGTCAGCGCAGCTTCCTTGCAAGCAAGCAGTTGCTGGCAGACAGTTGTTATGGTTTCACTTCCCCATTGATGCTTTGACATATGAAAAAAAATATTGGGTTAGAATTAATTTATAATAATAGCAAGGAAAGTAGTTTACTGTTTAAGGCTTGAACGGGATCTTTAGCAACAGGGGATTATACCCATAAATGGAAAAATGTGAGTGATTTAGTCTGCAAGTTGTGTAAGGAAGGCATAAAAATATATTAGGCATCTGTTAATTGAATGTAAATGCTTGAAAGCAGAAAGGGTACAAATAATAAAGTTGTGAAACAATAAATATAAGCAAAGTGATCATACAGAAAGTGGGTTATTGATTTTTATGCTGGATTTGGGAAAAGATAAGGAGGATTAGATATAAAGGCCATGGAGTTGACAAAAATTTATGTTGTGGAAATGGGGTGGAGCAGGATATGGGAAAATGAAGAGCAGGGAATGAAAAGAGAAGGTAAAATGGCTAACAGGTTTCTCTGGGCATAGTTGCTGAGAGTTTCCTGACTCCGTATAAAAAAGTCACAATGCATCACATCACACCTATTTTGTTTTTGCTATATCTGAGAGAAATGGACAGAGCAATATAGAGAAAAGGAAGAGGGGTATATATACCGATAATAGGTGGCAAGAGAATATATGCATTATCAGGTCTTTTATTTGCTGATGATTTCTTCTTGTGCACAGAAAGTAGGGAAGATATGGAGGTTATGCTGAAGACATGGCCAAAGATGGATAAAGAGATGGAGATTAAAATTAGTGAAGAAAATTCAAAAATAATTATTATAAATGCTGGGGAAAGAGAAGAGAAAGAATTTTTATTGGGGGATAAAAAGTCAAATGTAGTGAATAGGTATAACTATTTGGGAATTGTCTTAAATAATCAGAGAAATTGGTTGGATGAATGGGAGAAAAAATTGGTAAATGAAGCACAGAAAAGAAATGGTCTGATAAATAAATTAACAGTGTTTTCATGTAATAAATATGATGAAGCTAGAATTGTATGGAAGGGAGTGGCACTAGCAGGGTTAACATATGGTAACACTGCATTATGGATTATTAAATGGGTGTTAGATTAATTAGAAATAGTTCAAAGAAAAGTAGAAAGACATACATTAGATGCAGATGTGTGTACGGCAAAGGAGGAAATTTAAGGAGAAATGGGATAGTCAAGTTTTTATAAGAGAGATGCAAAAATCAAAATGACAATGTTCGATAGATTGCAATTTATGGATAAGAGGATAGCCGAAATAGTATTTAATTGGGTTATGAGTAAATAACAGGCAACAAGATAGATGAGAAATGTAGTATGATATGTAAAAGATTTGGATAAAGACTTTATGTCAGTATACTCATACAAAAGGTATGATGATTGTGTTAGGAGAATTGTTAAGTGTTATAGTGATACAATTTTCTTCTTCTTCCTCCTTTCTTTATGTATTGATTTCTATATTTACATATGATACCATTTCCATCTTTCTTATACACTTAATAATACTATTTTTTACACTAAAACTTTATTCTTACAGTTTCAACTGTCCTGCAGTCATCATCAGAAATGGACAGTCAAAACTGTAGTAGTAAAGTTTTAGTGTAAAACATAGTATTGTTAAGTATTGAAGCAATGGATCTGGAAGTCCGATTCATGCTTCACAGCCTTCTATAAACTTAACTAATATTGTAGACCTGAATTAAGTTTATAGTCCAGCATCAACAGGGTTTTGCATTAAAGCTAAAATTAATACATTCATTTTGTTTACTTAATGGTATTTAAATTTGTATTTGCGTTAAAATATTTTCTTTTAAAATAAATTCCGTTAAGATTAAAGTGCTATTAAAATTTACTTTTAAAACTTATTCATCAAACATATATAGACGTCAAGCATATATATATATGATTTAATGCAAAATTCTGTTAAATTAAATGTTATTTTGTTAAAAGAAATAATAAGATACTTTTCTTTTTAAATTTTGTTAAAATATGGCGTATGATTTTATTTTAAGATAAGCCTGCCAACATTTCTAAAGGAATGGTAGGTTTCAATTAGTTAGCCCATTCAAGGCAAATTAAAGATGGCCTGTTTTAATTAATACAAATTCAAAAGTTAAATACAGAAATCTAGAATAAGAAATTAAAAGTTTATTTTTAGAAAAAGTTACCTTGAAACAAAGGAGTGCAGGGGGCTTATCCAGATCTAAAATCATACGCAAATACAATAGAAGGGTAATGGACAGAAAGGTATAAAAAGGAGAGAACAAAAGACTGGGTCTCTCTGGTTCTTTTGATTATTCGTGCAGATCCTGTGTTTAAATTATTGAGATTTTACTTTTAAAATCTCTATGCTTTCTTATGCGTATTCGTGCAGATCTTATGTTTTAAATGATTTAGATTTTACTTTTAAAATCCCTTTTTTGTTCTGCTTCTGGTTCTAGTGCTATTTGTTCTTCATCAGATTTTATTGAGAAAATTGGTCAAATGTGTTCCTAAAATTATTATTCAGATTTCGCCTTTAAATTTTGTTCTGGAAGAAACTGTGCTGAAATTCGCCGAGCTTCATTCTTATTATTATTCAGAGATTGACTCTGAAAGCATTGCAAAACCTATTTTGAAGAGTTCCAGTGATTTATTCTTACTGATCTGATTCCAACATGCGACCGGTTAAAAGTTATACTAATTTGATGGACGCAACCATGTTTGGCAGCTAAGCATTACAGTTTTGCCTGCCACCGGGGTCCTAAACCATAAAAATGCCGTAACATGCCCAACAAATAGAAACCTGAACTGTGAGCCATGTCTGTGTACTTCATGATAAAATGCTGCATAATTTCCATGTCCTTGTCTGGACAAATCCCCATGTATTTAATCAAGCCACCACGTCGAGGGAGTGGGATCCAAAGAACAAGGACCGGTAACTGTATGAACCTCCTCATGAACTATTACTTACCCTTTTCTAAATAGCTTTCACTACTTATGTTTTAATTTCTATTTATAATATAACTGTTGTTCTTATTATATTAATATTAGAGTTATCTTACTTTTATCATTTGATCATTTACTTATACTGAAATTTTTCCCCTTCGCTATTCCTCATTTTAAAATGCATAAAAATGTTTTCTTGTTTTTTTATTTGCAGTTTAAATTATTTTTTTATTTACAACTTACCAATTTAAAATGATATAGGTCATTTAAATAATAGTTAAGTTTCCTTTTGTCTGCCAGCCAGGTCTCCTCAATAACGCCTATTTAGTTGCATTCATTCCACACTTTAATAAGAGTTACTTTTAAGAAATCTTTCAATATTTTAAAACTGTTTCTAAAATACAAAGCAACAAGAAAATGCTTTGTGAGAGAGTTATTTTAATTTGGCTTTGTCGAGGGGACACGAGTTGGTAATTTAATTTCATTTAAATTGGGAGAGTACAGTTTAGACTGCAAAATGTTATGTAATTGCCCTCCACCTTATTGTAAATTTATTTATTATATAATCAATCTGGGAATAGCAGAGATAATTAAAACCTTTCAAATATTTAGCATTACATTTTATTAAAATATGTTATTTAATCTAAAGCTTAAGTTTTTTAAGTTTATTTCAATTTCTGATTAGCTTAACCTTTGCTTTACTTGTCCAATGATCCAGGCATGCACAAAAACATATTTCATATTACATTTTATGCACATTTAACTTAGTTAGTCCCATAGGTGTTCTCGTCCATGTCTCTACCTGATGCTAAGCTTGGGCCGGGTGAGAAAATAATTTATGCGTATCCCAGATATGTTGTTGTTTCGAAGTTAGACTCGAGAATAGGCGAATAGGGCAGAGGCCATCATATTCTTGGTTTTTATATCTCACATATGGGTGGCCTCGAGGTACTTTCACCTAGTATTTGAACTGGGTTAAACAAACATACATTATCTGACCGGTACAGTATATAAGAAAGATGGAAATGATATCATAAGTGTTACAATGGCAAGCAATGAGATAAAAGAATAGATGCATTAATAAAAAATAAAGAGTTGGAGAGATGGAGAACTAATATGAAGAGCAAAAAGTTGTTTAAATATATATAGAAGTAAACAGAATATTGGGTGTGAGTTAATTTATGATAATAGCAAGGAAAGTTGTTTATTGTTTAAACTCAAACATGATTGTTAGCAACGAGGAAATATATACATAAATGGAGAAATATAGGTGATTTAGTCTACAAGTTATGTGAGGAAGGCATGGAACATATTAGGCATTTACTAAATGAATGTAAATGCCTACAAGCAGGAAGAGTACAAATAATTAAGTTGTGGGAGAATAAATATAAACTAAGTGATTATATAGAAAGTGGGTTCTTGGTCTTTGTGCTAGGCTTGGAAAAAGATAAGGGGAATTTACATATAAATGCCATGGAGATGATGCTGTGGAAATGGGATAGAGCAAGATAGAGAACAATATGGCAAAAACTTAGGATGGGGAATGGAAAGGAAAAGTAAGGTGGCTAACAGGTTCTTCTGAGTATATTGGCTAAGAGTTTACAGACTTCAATAAAGGAGCAGCCACATCACATATTAAACAAAAGAAAGTAAAATTATTCAAGAATACATAAAATCATTTGTTTTTATAAAAATAAAAGCTGCTATTAAATAATGGACAGTTTTATTTCTTCACTTTTGACATAAAAGTAACTTTTTTTCATATAAACTTCTAAGTTATACAATATTATAGAGTATGATTTATATAAATAAAAGGCAACATATTTTAAAACAACTGAACCAGTTTCAGCTAATCATCAGAAAAATAAGGCTTTGTCGATTATTTAAGCAACAGTATTACTTACTACTAAATATTTAACTCAACTCACATGCACAAGACAAAAAAAAGTCTACATATAGAAAAAGCAAAAATTCACAGAGAGCCTTACACATCAATTACACAGCTGATGTTTGGAGGTTTTGAGCAGTTTTTTATTCTTGCTTTATCTTCTAGCTAAGCACAATGGGATATTAACATGCCATTAAACAATCGAGTAGTTGACTAATTGTTCATGAATTAATTTAAAATTGAGGCATTTCCAACATTTACCAGGCCTATATTTGAATTCTGGTTATCCGCATGCACATGGATATACTAACTCTATAAAATAAACTCTTCTGTAAGTAGTTATAAAAATTAGCCAAGCAATATACTTTTACAAATTCAAACAAATTAACTATTGTGTGTGTTTGTCTATATCAGTGGTAGTCAACCTGGTCCCTACCGCCCACTAGTGGGCATTCCAGCCTTCATGGTGGGCAGTAGGGGTTTTGTCCAACACTGAAGCACTTTCTTTTTTTAAAAATTTAATTGACTTTTTAAAAAAAATTCATAGAGATTTACATGTTTTAGCTTGCTATAACTCTGCTTTATAAATTTTATAAAGTAAAATTACTTCCCTACTTTATAAATCACCATTAATGTGGAACCAGTGGACGGTTAGAAAATTTTACTACTAACAGAGATACAAAAGTGGGCGGTAGATATAATATAAACCATGATAGCTAATTTTAATCACACATAATTTGAACAGGCTGCAGAAAATATACTTCCTAAAAGGTATAGCTCAGATTTTATATATACTACTTAAAGGATTACTTTCTGTAATATGTAAAAATCGAGTTTCTAAAAAATATAATAAATTCATACACACACACACGCATATATATATATATATGATGTCACTTATTCTATATAATATTTGGTTTTATAGCTCTTTGTAATCTGAAAAATGTAAAGATATGAAATACCTGAAGAAGTTAAATATGGTGATATGTTAGCTTTAATTATATTGTAATTGTAATGTCCATGAAGTTGTACCATCAAATCTTAAGAATGCTTTTCTTTTATTCAAATTTTTAAAATCAAAGGAATAGAAAAGACTGAAGTAATTATCATGAAATATTATTGTTATCGATTATAGCAAAAGTACTTTCAAGAGACTCAATCTGATGTTAGAGAAGCAAGAAATATTATAGGTATGGTTTTGTTGCCAAACAAATACAAGAAAAGTGTTGGGAACAAAGGAGTGATTTATATATTGCTTTTATTGATTTTGGTCAAGGCATTTGATTCAGCTAATAGGTCAGGTCTATGGCATTGTTTAAAATTAGTTGGTAATCCTTTAAAATTTATTCATATTATGGAGCTTCTATATAATGAAATGAAAAAAAGTGTTAATACTATAGGTAGAAAATTTGAGATTTTTTAAATGTAAAATAGTGTTAATCAAGAAGGTGTACCAACATTATTTTGAATTTAATGACACTGGTCATTGGAATTATTTATAAAAGTTTTAGTCAGATAGGGATCAAGATATGATACAGGTATATGATAGTCAAATTTTTAATTTAAATGAACAAAAATGAGAACATCTTCTAGGATTCTGGATTTATAGTAAGATTCCAATTATACTATTTTGTCAGTTCAAAGGATGATTTACAGAGTAATCTTAATAATTGAATGTAACTTATAAAGCTCAGTTTACTAATGTTCAAAAAATTCAAGTTCTTTTATCAGCCAGTGATGGAGAAAAAAAATCTTCAACAACTTTCAGCATCTATGGTTATCATCTTGAGAATGTAAACCAGTTTAAATACCTTGGTAGTTTTATAAGTAAAAAGGTGGACTTTGAACACAGATTCCACTATGCTGCTGGTGGTTTTAACAATTTAAAAGATAGAGTGTTATATCATAAGAAAATAAATGCTGCAATATACAACTATTAATTTACTTAATTTATTGTATGGGTGTGAAATTTGGACACTCTATTGGTGTGATATAAAGGCATTAGAAAAATTTCATTTGAGAATGCACTATAGTATTTTAAAACTATATAGTAAGATTATAAAACTAATCAATATTTTTTTCCTGCTTGATGGATATGATGCTAATGAGTACACTATTGTAAATCACATTTTTGTTGGATTGGATCTTCAAAATAAATGAACAATGAAAGATTCTCTAAAAGGCAGTTTTATGGTGAACTTGAGTATGGGTTTTATAGGAAAGATAGACTTCTATCTATATAGTGTTATCTCAAAGACAAGGCAGAAAATTGAATACATTGAAAAGCTACAATTAAATCTGCTATTGAAGTATTTCAGAAAGAAACATTTTCTGCTGAGGAAACTAAAAGATAATATCTTAAAATATCAAGTAAATAGAAAAATGGACACACGTATTCAAAATGTTGATGTATTTGTGTTTCCCACATTGGTTTGTATAATCATTGCCGAACTCATATCTAGAGTAATTTTTTTCTCGTTCTCTTTTTTTAATTTTTTTTTTGTTTATTATTCTCACTATTACTATCACTGCTACTATTACTATTGCTACTGCTGCCACCATTATTATTATTATGATGATGATTATTATTATTATTACTACCACTACCATTGTCATTGCCACAATAATTATTGCTACCACTGTCACCATTACTGCTGTGATGTATATGATGTGATGCACTATGACTTTTCCTTATACGGAGTCAGGAATCTCTCAGCAACCAATTCTAGAGAAACCTTTTAGCCACTTTACCTTCCCTTTCCATTCCCCACCCTAAGTTTTCCCATAATCCGCTCCATTCCATTTCCACAACATAATCTTTGTCAACTCCATGGCCTTCATATCCAAATCCCCTTTATCTTTTCCTAACAGCTGCTACTGCCACTGCCACTGCTTCCACCACCACTAATACTCATCATTGCCACTGTCACTATTGCTACTGCTCATTATTATTATTATTATTATTATTATTATTATTATTATTACTATTGTTATTATTGTTATTATTGTTGTTGTTGTTATTATTATTATTATTATTATTATTATTATTATTATTATTATTATTATTATTATTATTATTATTATTATTGTTATTATTATTATTGTTATTATTATTATTATTATTATTATTATTGTTGTTATTATTGTTGTTGTTGTTGTTGTTATTATTATTATTATTATTATTATTATTATTATTATTATTATAGTAATGCCATAGCCACTGTCACTATTGCTACTGCTGCCCTATTATATTACTATGGTGATGGTGATTATTATTATTATTATTATTATTATTATTATTATTATTATTATTATTATTATTATTACTACTACTACTACTACGACTACTACTACTACCACTACCATTGCCACTGTTACTATTGCTACTGCTACCACCATTATTATTATGATGATGATGGTTATTATTATTATTATTATTACTATTTGAAATAAATAATGTCTTATTCGTTTCAATATCGCCATATGATCATCCACATGACAGTAAGCTGGTTTTCTGTTGTGAGGATAGCTAATAAATATAGGAAAATCAAAAGTTTTTAAAAAATAAAATAAAAATAGGATCTTAAAATGAGTAAAAGTAATCATAATGATAATGGTGAAATGTTAGAATAATTTAATTAAAGTCATATTTTAAAATAATAATATAATAGGTTTGTTAATAAAATTTTAATTTAAGAAAAACTAATAAATTATATAAATTATGTTAGAACTGTTTCTCTTGTCAAAGTTTAAAACAATACACCTGGGTCTCTTTTTACGCGGACTTATTTAACATGATTTTGAAGTTACGCGATTCGTGTTTCACTGGAAGTTGAACTCCGATATTGCGCTATTACTTTAAATAACAAATTTCGCGCATTCACGTTATATTGAAAGTAATAGCACATTATTGAAATTCGACTTTCAACTTAGTAATTTCAATATTTTCAGTGCTTTATAATAGTAAGATTTTATGCAATAATGAAATTAAAATTGTGATTTCCACATTTTATGTATACACACATTAAATTTTACAAGATTATAATGTAAATTTGTTCAAACATTGTGCGTGTTAATTTTGCATTTTAAATCACATTCTGTTTTTGCTTTTTAAAAAAGAACGTTTAATCAATTATTAATCATTTAGTGTCCGCAAGTTTATTTTTAAAAGGTGAGTAATAGCAATGGGCACAATTAAAATTGAAAATTAAAAACAAAAATAAGAATTTAATTTTTAGTTGTTAGATTAATTACTAATTATGTTGTCACCAGAAAACCATTAATTAACACAACATGAGAGTGACGTTGGCGCTAGTTGTATTTCATCTTGTGAAGAATCTGATTTTTTTATCAGTTTGCAAATGAACCCTTTTACCGGCAAATAGCATAATAATTAAAACGTGTATAAAAAAATATAAATTACTGTAAATTATGCATAAAAATATATTGTTTTGAATAAAATTAAATATTATAGTTAAAAAAAGTTTGTCTTGTATCAATTTTTTTTCAAATTTGAAATTTTTTATTAGTCATATTTTATTTCCTTATTTTTTTTTTGCGCGAATTTTAAAGTAATTTTACATTGGTGCTTTACACGAATTTTGAAAAATCACAGACCGCACCCCCCTTTTTCAATGTAAGTTACATCTATTTTTGCGCGATTTCGTTTGCGTGTGTTTTCTGAGGAACCTATCTATCGCGTAAAACGAGACCCAGATGTATATGGAACGTATTGCAAAACAACTCAAGTATACTAGTGTTAAAAGAAATAGAATTTAAATAATTAGATTAAAAATAAGTTAATAAAAAAATTAACCCTGTTCTGAGAGATTCGAAAATAATGAAAAAAAAATCAAGAAATTTAATTATGACATTTTGAAAATTCAGTCAATTAAATAATGTTGGTGTTTTGAAAATTCATGTAATTTAAATATAATGAGATCATAAAGGTATTGAAAATAGATTATTAAAGATGTTAAAAACAAGTATGCGTAGTCAATTTTTCTCGAAGGGAGTCAGTCTGGATTCTTACTTGATTCAAGCTGCATGGTGGAAACAGAGAAGTAGAGAAATAGAATGAGATCTGAAGAAGACCATGAGAAACAGTCGAAACTGTAATTATAGTAATAAATATTTCTGCTTAAAAAGTGTAAGAAGTTAGTAATTGTTTTTAAAAAATATATATTGTTGTAATATTTAGGATGACTGAGTAGAAAAGAGGAAAAACTTCCTGAAATATAACTGGGATCCCGGAAAAACTTCCTGAAATATAACTGGGATCCCTTATAAATCTGACCAAGCTATTTAGATAGAATCTCTCTACTCAAAATGAAAAAAAAGAAGCTTAAACCTCAAATTTCAAAGACAGGAAATTGATAAAGGACAGTATAGCAACATGATTATAAATAAAATCAACTAATAGATTCCACAATTGGAGAAATATTTGCCCACAGTCACTGGTGTCTTTAAACCCTTAAAGTCCACCCACTTCACACTAAGTGATTTGTGATGATTGATTGAAAGCCAGTACACCCATGATAACTAATATTCCAAAACATTGATATAATGATCCCAGAACTGTTGGATATAATTACTTTTTTATAATGTAATCAAATTTTGGTACTTGCTTGATTATAATTACTTTAACACTTCATAGTATGTTTCTCAAATCCAATTACAGAGGCTTACTATTGATTATTATGCTGATGTTGCTAAGCTATTATTTTTTGATGATGATGAGTTGAGCTTTTTATTTTTTTATTACATGAATCAATAATAGTGATTTCCTATGAGCATTTCCAAATCTCCATAAAAAACTACTTCCTTCCAAACCATTACAATATGTTTATACAATAATGGTACAAATAAATAGTGCTAATATTTAATAATTAAATTACAAGTATAATGTATATATTGAATTTTTACATGTAATTAGAATAGATTTGAACACAGACTTTCAAACTCCCTTCATGATTACATGCATGTGAAAATGATAAATGATCTCCAATATATGTATTTCATGCTAAACCAGCAGTCATCAGTTAATTTAGATCATCATCTCCCATACATATATATATAACCAGTGCTCAGTTTATATTGTTAGCAAATCTTCAAACTTTAATGGACAGTTTTAGTCTTCTCTATCTTTCAACTCTTCAGCCATCTATACTATTGAAAATCTGATGATGGAATGCTCAAATCCCTTGTTGATACCAATATTGTTCTTATACCCATGTTGATATTGGAGATTGTTTATCTTTTTCACATGTATGTGATCATTAATATTGATTACATAAGGTGGAGTGGATAGATGAAGGGAGCTTGAAAGTCTGTGTTCAAATCCATTCTAATAGTGGTAATATAACTTGATACCGAAATATTTTCGATTCCTTATTAATTAGTATCAACTGAATTTTATATAAGTAAAATACAAATGTCACTATGTAGTTCGATATTAGCGCATTGTCTATTTAATACAATCTTTACATTTTTACAAATCAATGTAACACTATAATAAATAGATACTGCGTCAATCATGTCACATCTGTTTTTCATTCACGCAAACCCAGTTATTGGTGATTATGAACTAAGTAATTAAAAGCACTTCTGTACAATGTTATATATTGTTCCATTATTAGAATGTTAATATATATATATATATATATTATAATATGTAAGGGATTCGAACTCAGACTTTCACACGACCCTCAACTCTTCATGCTATCTCATATTGCGGACACACCTGATCACACGCATATTGAAAAGATAAATAATCACCAATATCCGTATTTCATGCTAACCCAGCAATCATCAGTTGGTCCAGATTACTGTCTCCACACATATATATTATAGAAAAGTAATCAAATTCATAATCCAATTTCCAGAACCTGTGCAAAAAGATAACAAATACACGACAGCCTAATGATGAACTGGGCATATCTAAATCCCTAAAAAAATTGAAGAAGTAAAAGGAGAAATAGAAAAAACTGCTTAAAAACATTAGGTTTTGATAAGCTAACAAGAATCTACAAGACAATGAATATTTTATTTATATTGAAAATATGTTAATTGTAATGAGCCAACACTAGCTATCAATGTAGGAGATACTCTTGGTCAACATTAATTCTGAATTATTCACAGTTAATATTTATATCTGAAAGTAATTTTTTTACCTATCAATTGTGGATTCATCAATCAATTCAGAGACTCATCAAAAATTTCAATTAATAAAATTTTATTTTATTCATTGCAATTTTCCCAATTTCAAATATTACCATCTTGCTACGATAAGAATTTATCTACTCAAAACTACACACTTTTATCTAAATGCGAAGATATAATATAGTATAAGTAAGTATTAAGAACCATCTGACAATATAAACAATATATACATCAATAATATTATTGTCAGTTATTACTGCACGAAAATTGCGATCATTAGTTTATTTTTATAGATTTAGATTTTGAACTATTTTTTTTCAATATTCAATTCTTTCTCACCAAATAGTTTCTCGAATCATAGAGTTTACAATTATTCTCTTATTTTGATATGTTGCATTTTCATTATTAAATCAATTTCATTTTTTAGTTCTAATATTAACCGTATACAAAACATAATTAAAACTATCTTCAAAAATACTAGGTGGACGTATAATTTCAATTACTCCCACACACACTTTTCGTATTGTATTTGTTATCTTTGAAATTCGATTATTATATAAACAAAGTCGATAAATTAAACTTATTCTTCTGCGACATCGGCGATCGTACATGCAGGAATTGATAATAAACGTATATTGAAATATACTGCTATGAAAATATTTATGTTTGTTTATATAATTTATGGCAGTACAGTATTTCTTACCTGTTTTTGTTTTTTTGGCGGAAATTCTTTTGCGCAACTCCCTTACTAAGGTTAATGAAAATTGCTTTGAACTATTGTTAATTAAATCTTTGTTGTTAAAATATTTCTTTAATTAACAACTATTCCGGCATGGCTTTACTATTCTTAAGTTTTTTTATTTTAAAACTTTAATTACATCACGCTTTAATGAAACTAAAGTAATTAGGTCGCTTATTTGCTAGAGGCAAAAAATACAATTTTTATTTTCAATAGCAATTCGCGCAAAAGAAAATAATCGTTGAGATGTGATAAAAAAAAAATCAAAGCTGGAATCGTCACGTGACTTATGATTCGTGAAGTATTTATAAACTTATGAGTAGACTTACTTTCTGAATTATTATTTTTATTTTTTTAATAGCCAGTAATTCGCTTTGTAAATATACTTTTATTTGATTATCAAAACTACATAATTTCAATGGTAATAGGTTTTCACCAGTGTGAGACTGTTTTTAAAATATAATTGCAGGTGATAATAACTCAACAAACTTCATAAAAAAAACACAATTCAACACTTTTTTTTTAAAAAAAAAAAACGCATCGAAAGACAAATTTAGTATTGCTTTGAAAACCAAAATGAAGTGATGTTTTTCTTTGTAACAACCTAAATAAATAAGCGAGCGGAGGAAAAAGGCAGAGACTGAACTCAACAGTGTGACCAAACAGATTTTTTTTTTAATTGTGCTAAGAAACAATTCAGAAACTTTAATTAAATTTTGATAATATAATTTTATTATTGTGCTAAACTGCTCTTCGTCTGACCACAGACAGATGGCGTTAG
This sequence comes from Epiperipatus broadwayi, assembly GCA_028023455.1. Taxonomy (NCBI): domain Eukaryota; kingdom Metazoa; phylum Onychophora; class Udeonychophora; order Euonychophora; family Peripatidae; genus Epiperipatus; species Epiperipatus broadwayi. The sequence continues at coordinate 12,823,022 of JAQFVV010012409.1, read as the reverse complement.
CATTGATTCATCCAAACAAAGGAGTCAATTCAAGGAGAAATGGGGTGGTCAAATTTTTATATGAGAGATGCATAAAAGCAAAATGAAAAAGTTCGGTAAATTGCAATTTATGGATAATAAGAGAATAGCTAAAATAGTATTTAATTCGGTTATGAGTAAAAGGCAGGCAACAAGATGGGTGAGAAAAGTAGTACCATATGCAGAAGATTTGGATAAATGAATTATGTCACTATATTTATATAAAAGGTGGGATGATTGTGCTAGGAGAATTGTTAAGTATAATAATTGCAAGGAGTGGGATAGAAGAATAGATGCATTAATAAAGAATAAGGAGTTGGAGAGATTGAGAACTAGTATGGAGAGTAAAAAGGGTTTAACTATTTATAGAAATAAACAGGATATTGGATGCAAATTAATTTATGATGATAGTAAGGAAAGTAGTTGACTGTTTAAGGCTCAAACAGGATTTTTAGCAACAATGGAATATACACATAAATGGAAAAATGTGACTGATTTAGTCAGCAAGTTATATAAAGAAGGCATAGAAAATATTAGGCATCTGTTAACTGAACGTAAATGCTTGCAAGTAGAAAGGGCACAAATAGTTAAGTTGTGGTGAAATAAATATAAACAAAGTGATTATATAGAAGATGGGTTCTTGGTTTTTATGCTGTTCTTGGAAAAAGATAAAGGGAATTTAGATATAAGGACCGTGGAGTTGACAAAGATTATATTGTGGAAATGGGATGGAGCAGGATAGAGAAGAATATGGAAACTTAGGGTGAGATATGAAAAGGAAAGATAAAGTGGCTAACAGGTTTTCTGGGCATGGCAGCTGAAGATTCCTGACTCTGGAAAAGGAGAAGTCAGTATCTCATCATTTCATGTAAAAGCCAATGACTACTTCTTGCATAATGATGACACAGTGCATTCAAAATAGGGTAGTCATAAGCCAAAAATAATCCAATAATTAATTGCTTGGAAAAGTATAATATTTGAGCACCCATATAACAGGCTGAATATAACAATTATTTAATTAACTGAACTGTTATATTTTATTACTTTATTCCACTAAAAATCATTGCAAGATCTTTAGCTCTTAAGTTTACTCCTTTGTCACTGGGCTTCATAGTAAAGAACTTTATTATTACTATAACTGATGATACAGGGGCCAGATTGACCTAAGCAAAGAATTTATTAGTAAATATGAATAATGTCAACTAGCAGCTTGCTGATTATTCTAACTTTTTTTTTTTTAATCAAGAAATTTTATTGTGAGCTCAAAGAATTACATTAGCAGTAAGAGAGTTATGCTGTTAACAGAAACTAGAAAAAAGGTTACATAATGTAATACCTATGGTCTGGGGGTAAAAAATCAACTGTTCAATCACAAATTGTCCATTGCTACAAGGCTCCATGTAGCATTGTAGATGTATGTTGGAGCTAGTTTTTAAACAAGCAGATACAAATAGGGAATTTTTAGCATTTTCCTAATATGGTATTAACTTGTAAATTTTTCTGCATTAGTCTACACAAGCAAGTTTATACTGTTGAACTGTAATGCTATAAGTGCTTAACTGTACTTACGCTCGAAACTGTTAACTTCATTATTAACTTTGCATTCTAATGCGCCATTGGCTGCACTTATTTTGTAAACTTTGGATGTATGCTCCACTATTCGTATGCAGACATACGGTTTGGCAGTTTTGTTTTGCTTTTCTAATTTGTACAACTGATTTTACATTTTCTTCTTTAACATACTAGCATACTTGGTATAATTTTTATATTAGCATAATATTTGTTATTATGCATAACTAATTTTTCTAGAGTGATTTCAATGTCTTCTATTTCTGACTAATTATATGAACACACACTCATGAAACTTTAGTTACTTTTATATATTGGCAGTGTACACGTTTTACTACTATTGTCTTATTTTAAAAACAAGGCAAAACTCTCCATACAGTAGTGCCACCCTGTGCCAACCAGAGTAATCAATGGATGCCAGAAGGCTTGCGCATAAAATCCCTATCTAATGCCTACTCATCCAAGTCAGGGACTAGTCTGGGGATATTGGATGAGTAGGCATTAGATAAGGATTTTATGCACAAGCCTTCTGACATCCATTGATTACTCTGGTTGGCACAGGGTGGCACTACTGTATGGAGAGTTTTGCCTTGTTTATAAACAATTATGTGCTAGTATAAGAGATGGTCATCATGTGTTGCTTAATTGTCTTATTTTGTTAATTATAATCATAACATGATCTTGAGAATTCTTTATTTTTATTTCATAATAAGTATATATCAAAGTTGACACGACTTTGCAAAATACATGTCTTTAAGTAGGATTACTAATATTTACTAATAAATATGACACTATAAAACAATTTATTAAATAAAATATTTTTTGTAAGAATTTTTTCTAAAATGAAGACTAATATTATTTGCTTTTGACAACAGTGTATACCATTAATTTTTTTAAACAGTTATATTTATATAATATATATTTTATTATTTTGAAGTATTTTAGAATGCACTTGCTGTAATCCTCCAAGTACACTGTAATTAAGTTATTATAGAACTAAATTACTCTCAGTCGGCTAATGGATTAACAATTAAATGATTGAGGATTGTTTTTTTTTTTATAAAAAAAACAAAACAAGAGCCTATCTTTCAAAAACCAAATTTATTGAACATTTAGACCATAGAAATACAGACCAAAAAGTAAAAAAAAAACAAGTAAATGATTATGAAATAGCATGCAAATAAAAAAAGGATATATTTGAGTTAATGTTTGCACAGGAAACTTTTGTGACTTGTTTGTTGTTCCAAAAATAGACCATAGAAACCCAATTTGTCTAAAGTTCATAGCAGGGAAGATTAAAATGAGATGCTGTTAGTAGGTAGTATTAATATCCATGTTTGAGTTTTATGAAATGATGAAAAGCAACAGCCACCCAATAAACAGCAAAGTTTTGGGGAGCTCTATCCAATTGCAATGGAGTCCCAGGTTTGTGCAGCTGTGAAGGGGTCAGCAGTGCACATATCTCTATCCCTTTCCTTGTTTAGTATTTGGCAAATGCTGTGAATATATTATTCAAGGTCTCAGCCTGGAACACCAGCTTACAGCGCAATGCCCAGATGGAAAAGTTAATTATGGCTGAAAGCTGGATCTCAGAGAATATGCCCTTTTCAATTGCTGTCTTGAGGTTCATTTCAATTTGATTTCTTGTCATGTTTTGTTGAAAATGAGTTCTTAAATTGTTCAAAGTTGTGCATTCAAAGAGGAAATGATCGGTAGTCTCTTCCTGTCTTTGACACAATGTGCAATTAGGATCAATATCTTGCCCCCTTTTATAGTGGAGGAAGGCATTTGTTGGGAGGGCATGCAGGTTCGATTTCAATAGGAAGTCCATGATTTTTGGTGGCAACTTCCAGAGCTTGGTCATCCTTATCATTCGAGGGATGTTGATTGAAAGGCAGCTGGGGATCCTCTGTTTTTGATGGTCAAGAAGATCAAACAATTCCCAATACGCAAGTTTTCTTTGAAATAGGGTTGATGTTGGTTTGATTTTATCAAAGATAAAGTTGATCTGCTGTTGAAGGAGCAAGGCACGTCCTCTGGGGGGTGGCTGATCAGTAGGTTGAATGTCCTTTTCCGGAAGTGGGCATTGAGCACATTCATTTTCCTTGAAGATGTTGTAGAGTACATTATGGATGCATTGTAAGTTGAATATAGTTAGTGAGTGTAGTGAGAGACCATTTAAAGTTTTGGGCTTTTGGAGGATTCTCAAGATAATTACGGGTGATCTGCCCACCCAACACAGTTTTCTACAGGTGGTTTCTACTTTGTTGATGAATACCTTGGTGGGGATGAACCCTGCCAAATAGTATATTATTTTTGGAAGAATGAGAGCTTTTAAAAGGGCTACTTTCCCAAATAGGGAAAGGTATATTTTTGACAAAGATGCGATTGTGGTTTCAATTTTCTCTAACAATGAGTCCTGTATCTCTTTACGCATCACCGTGGGTGTTTTTGATAGGTGAAATCCTAGAAATTTCTGTGGCGCTGCTTCAAATCCACTAGAGATCTTCTGGTGAGTAAGAATTGACCAAATAGCTGATTTTTTGGGGTTGACAAGGAAAACAGATAATTTGGCATGGTGATCAAGAAGTTGTTTTAGCTTACCCAGTTCATCATGGGATGAAAGAAACACAACTACATCATCCATATAGGAGATTTGATTGATGTTCTCATTAAGTAGCGGAACAGCGATACCAGAAAACATGGCCTCGATGTTCAACAGCATTGGATTGATATAGGCAGCAGAGAAGTGCACTCAGGGAAGAACCTTGGGGGATGGAGATGTAGGGCATAAAACCCAGGGCAATGCGACCAACTAGGGACAAGAACACTTCCCAATTGTAAAGAAGGTTCTCAATCATTTGAATGTATACGGGTGGTACATTTAGCTGTTCCAGAACACTGAGAAGAACATCAATTCTCACGAAGTCGAATGCCCCAGCTATATCAAGTTGGACTGCAATGGGCCGGGACTTCCTTTGTCTCCGCACATGATCAACTAGAAGTTTGAAGCAGCTGACAGCATCAGATGTTGAAGTGCCTTTTTTTGCAAATTGATAGCGCGAAAGTTGTTTAATTATGTTATATTGAATCTTGTCTTTAATGATGCTCTCGATGATCTTTGTCAATAGAGGAATCATCGAGATAGGACGCAGGTTATTGAGATCTGGTTGTGCATCTCGCTTCTTTAAAAAGGGTACCATGGAGATTGGACATAGGTTTATTAGGTGATGACTTCCAGTGGCGATGAGGTCTATCATTCCGTGGATTACTGGGATAGTAAAAGCTCTTAGGTGTAAAAGTAGAAATCTGGGAATTCCATGCATGCCAGGATGGACACTTTCTGGGAGTGATTGCAGTTTGTCAAGAATATCACCATCTGTGATGTTATGTTCCATAGGGTTGTTAGTAACAAAAACTCTACGGATGTTAGTGACACCAATAGGTTGTAATTTTCTTTTGTAAAATTCTCTTATTTTGAAAAGCATGGAGAGGCTGATATATTGTTTACTGTGTATCTTGATCGATGAGGGTGCCTTGTTTTGTTGGTTGGATCCTAGGGCCCATCTGATGTAACCTCGAGTCCAGCAGTGTTGATATGCTAAGTAACTGCACGCTCATTTAATTGATAGGTATTTAGCCAGGGATTGTTGGGTAGCTTTGTATTGTAGTTTAAGGCGAGTAATTTCTTGGATATTTTGCCTTTGTATGGGCAAATGTTTAAATGTGTCGGCTATCTTGTCCAATTGACTTAGTAATTTGAGGGGACCTTTATTATGTTGAGTGCATTTATGAATATGTGATTGTAGAATATTTATGAAGTTATTCCATTTATCACATGGTGAAAGTGTGTTTATATTAGCAGAGTTGAATGATATGCAAATCTCAGAGATGAGTTGTATCGTGGCAGATTCCTTTGTGAGGATCGTCATTGTTCATGGAATGTTGCCATATGAATGTGTGTTATCCACAATTCTGATAAGGACCTCTAGTGCCAGGTGGTCCGTAAAGACAACAGGCCAGAGGTTAGCTTCAATGAAGGGAGCAAGTGAAGGAGAGAAGTATAAAAGATCAATGAGGGACTTAAACCGTGATGAATAGAATGAGAAGGCAGACATATCAAAAAGCTGTCTTCCACTTGTAAAGGTGTTGCTCAGTGATTTTAAGTGACTCCTTTCAAAAGAGTCATATGTATGATTAAAGTCACCCAACATCAATGCAGGAAAAGGGTTAGTTCTTAAGACCGCGTTGATAGTGTGGATGATTCTATAGATTATATCTGATGCTTTGGTCATGTAAACATTTATTATGTTAAGTGTCCATCCATTTACCTGTATAATGGCTATGAGGCAGTTAGAGTCTATATGAATTATTTTGAAAAAGGTTATTTTAGATTTTTTATTAAAAAGAATTGCTACTCCACCAGATGCAGAGGAGAAGGAATAATGGAAGTATCCAAATTTTTGTATTCTCTGTATGATGTTTTGGTCAGATAGTGTGTGAAGTTTTGTTTCATTGAGGCAAAGAACATCAGGTGTATTATGCTTAAGCCAGAATGATAATGCTTGGATTCTGCCAAGGGAGTTCATGCCTCTGACGTTAATCGATGTTATGTTGAAAGTCATCATTGATAGTGAAACCGCTCTCTCGTGTGGGAGAGTTTGCCTGATTGGAATGTGATCCAGTTTCTAAGACCATAATATTCTGTTCCAGCATCAAATTGGTGGGGTGATGATAAGGTTCAGATTGTATTAGGTTCTTAGATAAGTTGAGGTCTGGTGGAATAGGTTCAGGAATAGGCCACAATGATGGAGATAAGTCTATCAGTAAGCGTTCATTATCATTTTCATGTTGACATGAGGCCACTTTATTTTGAGACAAAGGGTCAATCAGTTGTATGTTGTTATCTTGGTCTATTGTTTTTGTTTCATTTGTGAGGTTATATGAACTTGTGACTTTTGGAGAACGGTCTCTTCGTTTTTTTTCACAAGGTCTATTTGGTGGGGGGATATTAGTCTTTGTTGCATCTCGAAGATTGTCACATTCATTGCTATTGCTACTTTCTTGTGATTGTTCAGAGCTATTGTTTTTTTTTATGTTTTCTTTTACATGGAATTCTGTTGCTGGCCATTGTAGTGTCGCTTTGTTCAGCATCGGTGTCCATGTCTGTTTGGCTGATTGTTGCTGTATCTGATGATGATACGCAATTGTCATTGATATGCAGCTGTTCAGGAGTGAGTTGAAATTCTTCTGTTTCCAAGGAAGTTTTATCATTAGGAATTTTTGATGATGATGTAGTGTGATCTGTGGTAATGCTAGTGATATATTGTTGCTTGAGACTTGGGTATGTATTTGTTAGATGTTGATTTTCTTGATCACTATCACATTTGTGGAATTTGTATCGAATCTCTCCACAAATTATGCATTTTCTCTCTTGACAATCTTTTTTTAGATGGCCTCTCTGCCTGCAATGGAAGCATTGGGGTGGAAGGCCACGAAAGATGATGTCGAGTGGAGATTCGCCATGTTGAATTAGAGATGGGACTGATTGAGATGGAATTCCTTTTTTAAGAACTAGCTGAAATTGTGCAGTGTTGATGTATACTGTGGGATCATCGTTGTCTGCTACTAGGTATTGAAATTTGGTAATGGTGCCATAGTCTTTGAAGTGGCGCTGAAGGTCTGCCTTTTCAAAGTCCATGGTACATTTTTGAATTCGCCCTGTTAAAACAACTGGGCAGTTGAGGTCAATGTAGACAAGAAATTTGTTGTTTAGGAGTTTATGACTATTTCTAAAGGCAGCTTTAATTTGTTGGTTTGTGTACTGGATGATAAGATATCTTTCATTTGGATGAAAGAGGATCTTATGGATCGATTTCCACCAGCCATGTGCTTTACATAGTTCATATAGTGATGACGTAGGGAATGTGTATAGATTTAAACAGTTATCTGTAGTGGAAAGTATGAGAGAACACTCATTATAATAGTTGAGTAGAGATTTGTGGAGTGGCAATGGGATGGTTTGGTTAAATTGTTCATTTATTATTTTATGGTTCTGAATATCACAAGTAGGATTATCTGTAGATGTTGTTTGAGGATTAGAGTAGTTTGATGTAGACTGTTCTATTTCTATTTCTTGTAAAAGTCAAATTGCTTCCATGTATTTATCAGGCTGTGATGTTTGATGATGTGTATTTATCATTATGTTAGCTCTGACCTTGTTTGCATATGTCATTTCATTCATCATTGGGCTTGTGGTTTTATTATGATCAGAGTTGTGAGGTAGTTGGTTTGAATCCCTGTATTCAGGGCCTGTTATATTGAATTTGTCAAACTCTGGGTGACTTAGTGAAGATTGTTTTGGAATGAGAGGGTGCATATCATTATGGTTTATGGTCGATTTCTGATTTGGTTTAATTATTGTAGTTTTGGAATTTTTATTTTCCTTTAAATGTTTTGGAGATTTTATGAGATTTAGATTTGTGTTATTATATAAATTATTGTTGTTAATCTGTTTTCCCAGTTCTGGATTATTTAGTGGAGATAGATTAGTTTTTGATGGTGTTTGTAAAGTTTTGGTATTCTCTAAGTGATTCATTTTTTTGTTTGAGGCTGTAATTGGGGAATCATCATTTTTCCCCTGTTGCAAAGTTTTCCCGTTGTTTCGCGAGTTTATGAGAGGAATTATACTTTTTTTAACGGTATGATCATTTCGAACATTTTCACCGCTATTTTTAGGTTTATTAGGGGTTGCAATCTTTGCATTTACAATTTGGAAATCACTAGATAATTTCGAATTATTTTCCCCTTTCACGTGACAATGTTTCGATTTTAGCATAGATTTTATTATCGGGTTGTTAGTAGTCGAAGAAGAAAGAAATTGATTTTGATTATTTGAAATGCTTTCTACCGTTGTAGATTTATTCTTAGGTTCTTTGGAGGGTTTATTGTTGTAATCCAAACTTTGGGACTCATCAGAGGTTTTAAGGTTAGTATATATATTTTTCCTCTCATTAGAGCGTTTAAGCCTTAGTATAGGCTTTATTACAGAGTCCATTTTAGCGGTTAACCGTAATTAATAAACGTTATTTAATTTAATGTTTCAAAACTACTTTAAAGTAGTAAATCGCGCTAAATAATTGCATAGCGCTAAATAATTGCATAGAATAATAAAGATTGTACTCACAGATATAGTTTTGTAATTTTCTCTCGAATTTTTCCCTTTTTAGTGCAAATATATTCACATCAGATGAGAGATGATGCAGAAGATCTGCATTCAGAGGCCGCCATTAAACTGGGAAACAAGAGCCTATATTATCTACTATTACTGAAATCCCATCAGTTAATTATTTACTCCAAACACTTCGAATGGTATAAATAAACCTGTAAATAATTAATCAAAGAAAACTAAAACACTTTACAGAAATAGCTCATATCTTAGGGTATCTATCACCTGTAGATCTCTATGTAGTTGCAAAGAAATCATTTACAAATCGTGCGGATCTTTACTTTTATTTTGTGTAAGCATTCGGCTTATTTTCTGTGTTAATAATTTATAAATGATTTTTAAGCATATATATTTATATTATTATTATCTTCATCATTTTCAACCATTATGGATCATCTGAAGAATGAAGATCTCTTCTTGTTTAACTCAATTTCTTCTATCTCAAGCTTTTCTTCTCCACAACACCCTAGCGTCCATCCATCTCACATGCGGTCTCTTTCTAGGTCTTTTACAATCTCTTGAAATCCAGTTTAAGATTTCAACTGTCTGTCTATTATCATCTTTATAGCAATATGTTTAGCCTAAATCCACTTTAATCTCTTAATTCTTCCAATGATATCAGTAACGACTGTTTGTTCTCTCACCCATATATCTCTTCTTGTTACTCCTAACATTCATCACTCCAAATTTTATTGAGTGGTCTGAATTCTTTGTATTGCTCTTCTGTTAAATGCCAAAATTTCAGGTCTGTAAGTAAGAGCTGGTAATACATTGATTAAAAATCTTTCTTTTCAAACCCATAGGCATATTTCCATTTACTATTAAATTATTTCTACCAAAAGCAATCCAACCAAGTTTAATTGTATGATTTATTTCATCTATTTTGTTTCCATCTGTAGTAATAATCCGACCAAGATATTTGTAGTTGTTAACTTCTTCTAACTCATCATTATAAATCTTTAATTTCTTCTTTTGAGAAAATCATTGAACATTATTTTTTTTTAATATTTATTTTTAGTCCTACTTACATGTGATAACTTATGCAACATTTCCTGAAGTCCTGAAGCACTATTTTCAAAAACAATTACATCATCTGTAATATTAGAATACAAATATAATTTAATATACTTGAAAATTAGAAGAAATTATAGAAGATTTAAACACAGACTTTTAAGCACCCTTCAGCTGTCATATAAGTGTTTATCTTTTTCACATGTGTGTGCTTATGTGTATCAGGTGTATGAGATAGTTGATAGTTGAAGGGTGCTTAAAAGTCTGTGTTTAAATCCTCTACAAATACAATACCCATCTGTAAAATCCAGATGACTTAAATAATTTTCATTTACTTTTACTCCATTATCTTCCCATTTTAATCTACAAAATACTTCTTCCAAAATTGTTATAAAGTGTTTTGGAGATATGCAGTCACTCTGTTTTACATCCTTCTCAATGTTACTCATCTTAGTATCATCATGTAATCTAATCATTTTTGTTACATTCTTATAAATATTCTTTAGAATATAACAATATCCTGGGTCTATACCTTGATTTAAATGCAGAAGCAATGTTATAGAATCAAATGCCTTTTCATAATCTAAAAATTCAAAGCATAATGACTACTCATATTTATTGATATATTTTATAATTTCTCTTAATACTTGGATATAATCCATTGTACTAAAACAACTGTTAAATTCAGTTTGTTCTTTTGGTTGGTTAAAATGTAAAATTAGCTGTAAACAAGTTGCAATTATTTTGGCAAATATTGTCTTATCATTTTTTTAAAAAAAAATTAATACTGTACTCTTCCAAGCATCATGTTTATCAATTAAACATTTGGTATAAAACTTTTTTTAAAAAGAATTCAATTTCTTTATCACTTTTTTTTTAAAATAGTGTTTGTGTTTCGATCATTATCTGGAGCTTTTCCTTCTTCATAGATTTAATTGAAGGTCTCACTTCTTCACTTAAAATTTTGGGCAGTTTAGAAGAAATAGTAGTTTTAGGAGATAGTTTTTCTTGTTTTTTATTGCTATATGTAATTCTTGATAGAACTTTTCTACACATTTCATGATGTCATCTATCTTTTTAGTAGTACAGCAGTTTCATCTTTTATCATATGCAGAACTAAGTTTCCTACTGAGACCAATATGTTGTTTAATACTTTTGAGACTTTTATATTCTTCTATAGCTTTCTTTTTGTAATTCACAATTATATGTTCTTATATAATTATCAACTCTTCTTGCACCATTTTTACAAAAATCTAGATATTCAATCCTTCTTAATGTAACATTTTTATATATTTTTTCAAATTCTTTCTTTTCTTCATAAATTGTCATCTCAGTAAAAATTTTACCATTCAATTGCCTTTTTTTGTGCCAACTATCTTTGAGTGGTTGTTTATTATCATTACTATTATTGCCACTGTTACTATTTCTAAAGCTACTGCTGCTACCATTATTATTATGATTATTATTATCACTGCCACTAGCATTGTCATTACCACAGTCACTATTGTTATGACTGTCACCATTACTGCTACTGCTACAGCTGCTGCCACTGTCATTGCCACTGCTGCCACCGCCACCACCACTACTACTTCTATCATTGCCACTATCACTATTGCTACTGCTCCTACCATTATTATTATGATGATGGCGATGATGATGATTATTATTACTATTACTACTACTACCATTGTCATTGCCACTGTCACTACTGCTATTGCTGCTGCCACCATTATATTACTATGATGATTATTATTATTACTATTACTACCACTACCACTTTCATGGTCACTATTGCTAGTGCTCCCATCATTATTATTATTATGATGGTGATGATGATGATTATTACTGGATATTTGGTATCATTTTGAAGTTTGCTATTATTGAGATATAGACTTTTAAACAGAGGGTGTTACTGGATATTTGTAATTGTATAATAGTTTAGATATTTGTATGATTATTTCAGTTCAACATTACCCACAATACCACTTATCTCCCATACACCCTTAATATTAAAATAACTTTTAGATAAGTTAATTGATTCAGGCCACACAATTAATTTTGATGAAGCTAAGATTGTCTTCTTTGAGAGAAATGAAATAAAAAGAAGAATTAAAGAATCTTTATTATTAAAAATTTATGATTCTGAAGGCCACACAATTAATTTTGATGAAACTAAGCTTGTATATATATGGGGGAGATTATCTGAGCTAACTAATAAGTGTTGGTTCTGAACAAAACATGTATTAGAGATTATTTATCTTTTTATATGGTGGGTGCACTTGTGTATAGGCTGTTTAAAATGGAGTGGAGAATGAGTATAGTCTGAAATCCTAATTTCAAATCCCTCTATTTAATATATATACATCCAGGTCTCATTTTATGCTGATTTTTTTAATGTGATTTTGAAGTTATGTGATTTATGTTTATTCTTAATATCTTTGTATGTGGTTTTCTTTTATGTGATAAAAATTATTGGATCAGATGTAGAGCTCCGATAATGCGCTATTACTTTAAATGTTATAAATTTCACGCACACACGTTATTTTTAAAGTAATAGTGCATTATTGGAGTTTGACTTTCATCTAATAATTTCAATATTTTCAGCACTTTATAATAGTACTGTAATAGATTTTATTCAATAAAGAAGTTCATAATTCACTTAAAATCAGGATTTTCCCATTTTATGTACACACATTAAATTTTACAAGATTATGATGTAAATCTGTTCAAACGTTATAGATGCCTATACTATGCATGTTGTTGTTTTTGCATTCTAAATCACATTCTATTTTTGCTTTTTTTAAAAAAGTACATAATCAATCATTTAGTGTCCACAAGTTTATTTTTAAAAGGTGAGTAACAGTGGTGGGCACAATTAAATTTGACAATTAAAATCTGATTTTTAATTGTAATTAACAATTTGAAAATTACGTAACGTGATCTGAAATTAATGTGATGTGAAACAATGAAATTTGAATTTTAAATGGAATTGAAAATTAAAAAATTAAAGACAAAAATAAGAATTTAATTTTTAATTGTTAGTTTTAATTAAATTTTGCCCAACTGTGGTGAGTAGGTGTCTTTTTATTAACATAAGTCTAAGTTCTTATTTTTATTTTAAATGTTTAGTTTACCCTAATGGAGAAGAAAAACACCCAAGAAAATTAATTTCTTTGGTAACAAAAATTTCAATTTTAGATCGCTTAGCGAAATGGGAAGGATCAATAGTGATTGGAAAACATTTTAGTTTGGACGAGTGTACTATAAGAGCAATTAAAAAAATGAAGTTGGCGCTAGTTGTATTTCTCTTGTGATGAATCTGATGTCTTACTAATTCACAAATGAACTTACATATCATCAAATAGTGATAATGATTAAAATACTGTACATGCTTGAAAAAATGAAAAATACTACAAATTACACATAAAAATATATTGTTTTGAGTAAAAGTAAATACTATAGTTAATAAAAAAAGTAAAAAAAGTTTGTTTTGTATCATTTTTTTTCAAATTTGAAATTTTTTATTAGTCATATTTTATTTTATTTTTTTTATGCGAATTTTAAAGTAATTTTACATTGTTGCTTTGCTTTTATGCGATTTTTGAAAATTACAGTATGTATGCCCCATTTTTCAAGGTGAGTCAAGTCTATTTTTGTGTACATTTTCTGAGGAACCTATCATAAAATGAGCCACAGGTGTATATAAAAAAAATAAGTCACATGAATTTATATATATATATATTTACAGAGAGATAATAAACTGAATCTATAAGACTAAAGAAGTACATTGGTTTAGATTGAAAACACTAATATGGTTTAAATTTGAACTGGTAGCTTTATGGTAAAACAAAGAGATAAAGATGGCTACTGAAGAAAAGGTGTACTATATCCAAACTGAATGCACTGCTCAGGAATACCAAAATTCCTCACTAAGGTGAGCTATAAATTAGAAACTAGTCTAGGGATATTGGATAGAATAGAAGAGAATATGAATTTTATTAAGAAATGTGTCTATTGATTACTAAAGTTTACACTAGATGGCATAACCAAGATGAATCAAAAAGAATTTGCAGCTGAACAATTTTTTGTATTTTCTATTTTTTGCACCTAAAAAAAGGTGCAAGTAAAAGGAGCATGCAACATTTTGTAAAGAATCAGTCTTGTCTGAGTTTGTGAATATTGAAGCAGATTTTTAAATTAGGTCTAATTTGTTTTTAATAATTCAATCATTTAGATAATTTTAAGACAATGTTAATTCAGTATTTGTGGTTAAATTAGTATATTTTCAGTATCTAATTTTGTTTATCCTTTCTAGGCTTAATTATAAAACTTCAATTTTTCTCACAAGTAATATTCTATTACAAGTCAATTTAATAATTAATGTCAGTAAGATTATTTGTGTCATTATAAGAAATAACATATGATTTTCTGAAAATTAAACTAAGCAAATTGTTAGTTATTTGGCAGGTCATGTGTTGACTGATCATCGGAAGTAAATTTTTTTTAGCTTTAATCCAGACATGTTTAGTTTGCAATTCTTAAATGCTATCACTGCATTAGAGTATACTAGTAAAATAAAGGAATCATTAAAAAATTGATGAAGACTGCAGGACAGTCAAAACTGTCAGGAAAATAAAGGAATCATTAAAAAAAAAATTTGCATTAAAGTGTGTATATGAGGAGAGTTATTGTAAGCAATATATATGAGTGTATGAAGAAATGCAAAGAAAGTAAAAGGAGAAAATAAGTAGTGATTCTTCCAGTTGGTCACTCAAAAGTGCTAAAAGTGTTGTAAAGTACTCACTCATGGAATATGAATACAAAAATACCACTAAATCCTATATGTGCTTATCTATTTTGATACTAAATGCCAACAAAAAGTAAAATGCTTCAGTGGTCTGATAGTAAGCATCCCTGAACAAGAATTCATATTGATTATGCTAGATGTTATTAATAGCTGCATGTGCATCTTTCAAGTGACTGGAAGTGTTTAAATCATTATCATGCCATAGAATTCATTGAAGCACATTGGAGTTTATTTACAACTTATGATCTACCTAAAACTATAGTATCTGATAGTGGTACAATCTTCACAGCAAGTTTATTCAAATGTAATGAGCCTTCCATTTTACCCTGAGAGCAAAGATCAGGCTGAAAGACTTGTTCAAGTGATAAAAACAAACCACAGTGGTTACATCCACCACCTGCATTGCCCAAATGTTTTTGGCCAACATATTATACCTAGTATAGGTACAGACAAAACCCCAGCTGAAGTGCTATTTAACAGAGTTTCTAGAATAAACCTGCTATTCGTTCAACAGGAACATCAAATGGGTTCCAGAAACCATTATAAATATAAAATATCAAATAGAAATTAGCCAGATGATGATAATGAAACTAGACTAGATAAAGAAACCAACCTGCTTCTGATTAGAAAATTAGAACTAATCTTGATGAAACTGGACATTATTAGACCTGATGAGAGGCAAGAGATGTAGCAAAATGATTTAAAATGTCCACCTAGTTATTTTAAGACTGTATTTCAAAACTAGAGTGAGGAAATATTGTGAACTCCAGCTTATCCCCAAACAATGAACTTATCCCAACTACAATATCAATATCAGATTGAATGTACAATACATCTCACCAGTGAAATTAAAATAAAATGAAGTGCCAATGACCTAAATGGGCCAATTGGAGACCTACAATGAATGTGATTGCCTCCAGTAAGAATGAGAATCTTACTATACATTGAATATCCAATTGAGTGGATAGTTAGGCAACTGTCAGATGTCAGATAACAAGGAGTCCATTGCCACCATTTGATAGAATGCAGTGAAGCATACTGAAGACTGAAAGCAGAAAACAGCTAGTTACTGATCTTATTGTGCTAACATACAAGACCACCACCTGAGGCATTAAGCGTCAGGTTTCAGAAGATAAATCTCAGTATTTCTTCTATGCACTAGTTGTACAGTTAACAACTAAACCTTCACAATCCACTAATTATAACTGAAATCAAATCTCTGTATTTAAACTGTTGAATATATTTTACTAATGTAATATTAAATACCTTAATATTTATTTATTAGATTGTGTATCATTATTGAAAAAATTACCAGGTAATTATTGTGATTGTAATAAGATTATAAACAGTAATGTAATGTTACATAAAATGGATGAAATAAATTGTACTACTACAATGATAGAAAGCCACAATTTTATTTATATTAAAACTAAATCAAATATTTAGCATCTCAAAAAGTCATATGATGTTGAACCATTGTGCATAATAAATTAAGTTTTGTTTCATCTATCCTTAAGTCTCAATCTTACAACTCTAACAATGACCTAAACTATATAAAAGCTTTATAACTAAAACAAAATGAAGGAAAATTAAACTGGAATTATAAAATTAGTAATTTTTATCTGTGGTTATCTCAATTCACATCCACATCTTCTACAATAGATAAATATTCATTTCATTATTCTTTCACAAGTTGTTGTTTTTTTCCCCAAGTTTTTGGAGATGTTAATGAATCTGAATTTTGCATTTCATGCTATATATAAATAAACTGTACTGTTTCGTGTGCTGTACTGTGCCACTGGGTGATGCTGCAGTACCTATCAAAAACCATACAAGCGATAAATTTCTATGAAGATATGGAAAAAAACCATTGTAAAATACAAATTACAAAAACAGAAATCAGTGAAAATACATAAAACACACACCCCAGTGTGAAGAAATAGAAAAAATCACTGTAAAGTACAAATTACAAAAACAGCAATCAGTGAAAATACATAAAACACCCCACCCCACATGAAGAAATGGAAAAAAATCGCTGTAAAATACAAATTACAAAAACAGAAATTGATGAAAATACATAAAACACAATCTCCCCCTGCATGAAGAAGTCGCTTAAAAAGTAAGTAAAATACAAATTTATAAATAACAAAGAAAAAATGTGGATTGCATCATATTAAAAATTGCAAAAATGAAATGTGACATCATAACATCCAAAAAACCCAAGTACTACACACACAAAAAAACCCACAAGTACAAAAAATACTTACAAAGGATAGACATTGTGGGCAGCTTACTTAACTAATAACAGCAGATTAACAGCAGGTTTTAGCAAACAATTATTTAAAAGAAAGTTGCAAAATGAAATGTGATGTAATAGACCTCTCACATTAAAAATTGTAGGTGCAGGCTTTAGCAAACAATTATTTAAAGAAGGTAGTTCTGCAAAATATAACATCCTAATGCAATTTAAAAGTAGGCAAAAAGAACATTCAACTTTTGAGGCTTTTGGAGCAAATTTTTTTAGAGAAGCTTGTTCAAATGGATTGCAGCACACATAACTAATAACAGCAGATTAACAGCAGGTTTTAGCAAACAATTATTGAAAGAAGGTAGTTCCAGAAAATATAACATCCCAATGCAATTTAAAAGTAGGCAAAAAGAATATTCAATTTTTGAGGCAAATAATTTAGCATTATGCACCACAAGTTAATGTAATGAAGGTGTTTTATGTAGATGTACAAATTATAAATTTATTTTATAAATTCATTTTACTGCACATTGATTACGTAAGTAATATTTACTGAGGCAATAAACCTTTAAGCATGTGTGCATGAAAATATGAAAGTAGGTTGAAGTAAAGAAGGGTTCCCCTCTTTTCTTCCAAAGAGTAAGCTTGTGGTTAAGACCTGTAGAGGTCACTACCTTTGCATTTTCAAGAGCATATGCTTAAAGGTTTATTGCCTTAGTAAATAGTAGATGTAGAAAGTATTTTTGAACATAGCAAATAACTTTTTAAAATTTTCATGGAAAATTTTGATGCTACAATTCCCCAATTACTTGAAAAAAAAAACAAGATAGTAGATAAATTTGAATAGTAGAACAAAAACAGAAGAGAATAAACTTGTGAAGCATTGACAGAAGAAAATAAATTTGTGAAGCATTGCAAAAAAGAAAAGGAGGAAGCATTGGAATAATGAAATTATATCTTGATGAGCCAAAAATATATATTTCAAAACTTTAATGTGTTTAATAGACTCAAAATAGAAAATGATAATTGATTACTAAGAAGAACTTCTAAACATCACATGATCACCATTCTTTACATTTACACAAGATTATATACACAAATCTTGCAGCCATTGATTACCCTGGCTCACACTCAGTGGCACTACTTGTATGAAGAGTTTAGCCTCTGTGATTATTAAGAAGCAAAATATGTGTTAGTGCAAAACTACTTAGCCAGGAAAGATGGTAATGACAGTTGGTATTAAATTTATATAGAACTTACAAAAAAATATGAATCAAAATTCCCCAAATTCACAACTCAATCAGACTAACCAAGAAAATAAGCTGTAAAGAAGTATTAATGGTTTCCCTACTACAAGCAGACCTCGAGTGTAAAGAACTACAAAATAACAAACATTGAAGCTGATTTAGATATTGAAGATCAATAAAAGAGCAACAGCTGGTCTAGATAGCAGGGACAAGAATAACAACAAAAAGCAATAAATAATAAAGTCAGATAAAATCCACTTTGCAGGTCTGAACATCTAAAATTCTGTAAAATAATAGAAAATCATCAGTGAAGATGTAATAAAATATATATAAATGTTAAATGGAAAAGAGAATGAGAAAAAACATCAAAGAATAACAACTTGGAATCGGAAAGAAAATTATTTTAATGGTAAGAATATATATATATAAATGATGACAGCATGAATTACTTAGAAGATTTTTAAAGATTTTATATGAAAACACTAAATGAGTTTTTAAAAAATCTTTAAAGAACACAACAGCTTGAGAAAGTGATAAAATCATTGTAGATATTTAAAAAATAAAATAAAAATAAAGAACAATGATAAGAGTATAACAGCTCATTAAAAGAATGCCCTACATTATGTTATTATTTAAGAAAAAATATAGTAAAAACTAAAAGCCTATTAGTTTTCTAGCATTATAGACTATTTTTAAATAGCTAAGCACAGATTAATCATTACAGCAAATTGAATTTAGAATGCATAAATAGTAATAAAAGTTATATAAAAAACTAAGAGTAGAGATGTAATTTTACATTGGATGTGTAAATTACAAAAAAAAAAAAGAGTCCTCATGATTTAAACCCAGGATATTGCCAAATTAAAAAAAAAATCTATAATGTATATTAGTATTGAATATATGTAGTAAATAATTTAATGATTTATATACATGTAATCTTATGAAAGGAAATTACCCATCATGCATATGCTATTAGACTGATATTAAATTTACTTGCATTCAGTTATCAATAATTGTTTTAAGCAAATTTAATATCAATCTATAGCATATGTGTAAAGTGTAATTTCCACAAGAACACACACATATATATATATATATATTGTAACGGGCACATACACCGTTACATTATTTCTTTAAAATTAAACATGAAAAATAAAAGTTCGCAAATAAAAGCTTCTTTTTTAAGAATTAAAAATTGAAAATTAAAAATCATCTAAACTCTAATATATAAAATTGCACAGATGAAAAATTATTAAACGAAAACTTTATTAAGAAGAAAAAAGGATTTTAAAACTAAATTTTAAGTAAAGATTTAAAGATAAAAATATATCTAAGTTTGTACAATAAATTAATTAATGTTATTGTAAAATGGAAATGATTATTTTAATTAGTCCAAGTGAACTATCCCTTGGGCATTTCAAAATATATAAGAAAAGGTCAGATAGGAGAGAAAAAACAATAGAAACTAATAGCCAATAAAAGAAATCCCTCAGGAAATGGACCAGAATGAAAAGATCATCATCATCATGACATAATGTCCACTGGATCCGAAAGTTTATTATAAAAGGAAAGAGATGTGAATTAGAGACAGATATGTGTTAAGTTGGAGAGAGTTTGAGAAGAGATTGAAAGACGCACTTTCAATTCCTTCAGTTGTTCTAAAAGAAAAATGAAACATCGTTTTCTCATATTGTGGACTATAAGAGGTCTGGGCCTGGCAATTAAATATCAGCTACAATAAAGGACCAATGGCTAACTGGATACCAATCTTTTCAGGACGGCATGGGAATTCATGTTCAAAATTACAAGCAACTACAAAATATGGACCTTTTAAAACCGTAAGAACTTTAGAAAATTTGTGAACATTAAATATAAAACTATCTCAGTATTTAAATTATAGCAATAGTATTGCCTATCTGACCAAACTAAATTATTTATTAATTATTTTATTGAATGTATTATTTGTTTGTTAAATCATTTCCATGAATTTATTTTACATTCTTTTAAGTTTTTGTTATGATTTTTTTTTTTGTTAAACAACTTGTATTAATGTTAAATTTAAGTCGGGCGTGAATGGCTGCATAGATTCGTAATAGTAAGTTATATTTTCTCTAATTGATAATTACAATTAAGTATTTTTTGTTTTTACATATAAGGAGAAATTAAAACCATATTTAAGGGAGGGTAAATTTTAGGTTATTTGTTTCATAGTTAAATTGGATCAATAGATTAGATATATTGGTGTAATTAGTAAATGTAGTATGAGGTCTGGTACATGCAGGATCGTATATTATGTCACACACACCCTTTTTGCCTATGGAATGGGATAGTAAGATGGAAAATGCAGTCCCTTCCTATGGAGGTTTTTTTATTGCTCTTCTCATTAGACAGTTGTAGTATTCCTGTCTGTACGAGAGTCAATGTCTTCTAACCATGCTGTTCAGATGTACATTCCTGACAGTATGTCATACATCAATATATCAAATAGATTGGCATTGGTTTGACTGCGAACTTTTGGCCTAAGGTTAAATCAGGGATAGAATATTTTCTTTTCAAATGCAATCTATGTAGTCTATTCATACTCGACCCTCTAATAAATATTAAACTCATCTGTGCAAACTTTTTAAAATAAAATAAAAACAGTTAAATTATAAATTAAAATCTAAAGTAAAATAAGTTATAATGTTTTGTAAAAAATAAAAGTTAGACTAAAATAATAATGCTAAATTTTATATATATTAAATAAATGTTTGTGTGTGTTATTACTGGCAGTGGCTTCTTTTATTTTTTTAATATTGAAAATATTTTTAGATAAGAATTCATATTTTATGAATCTTTACTGCTCTGCTGAGCTAGTGGCTTGGGCTGAAGGTCTGAATAAAATATATAAAAAAAATTTTCTTAACTTATATATCTGCCTACTCTATAAATTTTCCAGGTTCAAATGCCTAGTGGCGCCCTGTATGGCAGATACGGTAAGACTCTTTTCTTTATGGACCATTATAATATATATATATATATATCGTACCATTGAGATATATATCACACCTTTTGTAATTAAAGCAAAGATTATAAAAAAAAGCTTTTTTATTCACTTAATATATCATTTAAACCTCTGACTGAAATGATTCCTTTAGAATAGAAGTTATAACAGTGTCACACACAGTTCAAATTTTTATATATATTAAAATAGCTCATTACTTTATTCAAAAGTCAATAACCACAATCTACATATCTATTCATAGATACACACATATATCAATATAAATATTAGGATAAACAAGAAATTCCAATTTTCATAAATCTGTTATTGAAATAAAATCATTGTTTTTACTTCAGCTTTGAGTGGTAAGTTTGAAATTGTGCTTTGTGCAAAAAAGTGAACCTTAGTGTTATTAGAAAAAGAATTATATGGCTTAGTGCTTTCGGAGAATTTAGGTCTTTATATTCATAGCCTATTTTGAAAGTGTCTGACATTGAGATTTTGTGCGGAGCTTGGCAGTAATTTATGCAAAATTTATTCAAAGTTTTCTTTCATATAGACCATTTTCTGGGGATTGCAAAGCATGATTCTTTTTGGTTTATTGCATAGTTGTTATTTTCTATAAAGCACGCCTTCTTTATTTTTTGTTTATCATTATGCTCAAAGCACAGTGCCCTTGCCAAAATGTGTTCGAACACATGGTCTGTTGCTCTTTGGTGCTCAAAGAATATGGATTTGTTTTCATTATTGCTTGGAGCTGTTTTGTTTAAATAGTGATGTTGAAATGTTCTGGTGGTGATGTTAGCATGGGTCTCTCCATAATATGCTGCTCTACATCCATTGGTTGGGCATAAAATTTTATAAACTGCTTGAGCTATTTGATCTGTTATGTATAAAAATAATTAATATTTGAAATAATGTTAAAAAAAAAGAAAAAAAAAACTTCTTGATAAAATTTTGTAAATTAAATTGCTAGGAAATCATGCATAAGTATAACAACTGGGGATATTATTAATAACTAAAAGAGGAAATAAAAACATTTTCTGAATTATTGTCAACAAAAACAAAGTGATATTGCTTTTTAGTTTAAAGCATATTCGCTTTTTACTACATTCACTTGTCATAGAAGAACAATTAACATTTAGCAGATTTTATCTTATCACTGGAGTGGCAATGTATATATTTATGAAGTTCTTTATAAAAAAAGTTTACTTCAGGAAGCTTAAAAGTTTAGCAACTATTCTCCTAAACAAATAAATGAGTAATGGCTTAACAATGAATGATTGTTTAGAATTTGCATTTTAAATCAAATTTCATTTCATCAAAATATTCATGGAATATAAGATTTCCAATAAATATAGGCAACATTTTATATTAAATATTAATATCTAATACCAATAAGAAATTTAAGCAGCTGTGCTAACATTATGTATTGTGAGAGGATTACCTGTAGAAAAACATCAGCTTTAATTTTATTCAGCAACATTATATCATAATATATTGGGTTACTTCATATCAGATGGCTGTTTTTTCATGAATAACCTTCAGATCATGTATATTTTGTGTGTTTAAGGATGATTATATAACAGGGATAGAACACTGTATTTCTATCAAGAAATTAAAATAATGAAATCACATGGATACTTAAAATCATATCTCAAATGCATTCAACCTACCATACAATATATTATTTATTATAAATAATAAATGGTTGATTATTTTCAGAGGCATCTAACATGATTTACACTATCTACTAGTAGAAAATCTTGCAACAATATTTCATATTTTTGCATTGTGCTAATATAGAATATTTTATTTAGTGGATAACATCTAATAAACCTATTCTTATCAGGCAATTAATGCCTACCACAGATTATTAAATCTAATTCCAAAATTTATTTATGTTTATTGCAACTATTTATGTTAGGATTAATGGTATCAACAAAATGCAATTAAGTAATATATCACATATTTCTGCTTTACACTTATCAAATTTATAATAATAAAATTGTGCCAACACACATATAACATAAAGCTATATAAATGATAATAAATTAAAACGGCTTAGCACTTTCAAAAAAGTATATTTCTCATAATCATAGCTTGTTCTGACTCACTTATAGGAATCATTATGTATGTACGATATGCAAAATTTATGCAAATAAGTCAATTACCCCAATCTTTTGGATATAGGAAAACATGATTCTTTGTGATTAATGGCAAAGGAGTCTTCTGCTATGAAGTAAGCCTCCTTTAATTTACATTTAACATCATGCCTCTTAGTACAAACCAATTTTGCAATAGTGGGTTCCAACTCATGTCGAGCTACTTTTTGATGTTGTACGAATATTGAACTCCATTCTGGGTTGGTATGTGACTTATTATATCTATACCTATGCTGCAACGACCTAGTAACTATGGTGGCTTTGGTTTCACTATAGTATAAGGGTTTACATCTATTGTGAAGGGCATGCAATGTTATATACATGGCCTGTGAGGTTTGATCAGGAGCTATGTTGTATTTAGCATTGTTAACAAGCCTATTAGTTGAGAGAGGTGTGTGAAAACTCAAATGAAACTCCATAGAGAAAGTCCTGTAGAATGTCTTTGCAAAGAGGGCACATAAGGCCACAACAGCCAAGGTGTCTAACTCTCTGTATTCCTATATTATTCCAAATTACAACTTCATCAGTTTATACAGGTATGAATAATTTATTTAAATTTTTGATTTATTAGAATAATTAAATCATAATAAGTTAAAACATTTTAAAATATCTTTTATTAAAGTGTAGATATACATATTTGTATATATTTTCTCTTAGTTATAAATATATGTTTATTGTTTTTACACCACTATCAGTCACACTATCATGCGTCCAAACATTTAATATCAATACAATAAAAAAGTTTATTTATTTATTGTATTTTACATATATCCATAGTTCATTTACAAATAGTGAATATGCCATTATTATCATTAATTTTATATATTGCTGAATTAGGGATTCTATCAGCTAAAATATATGTTTGTGAATAATATTCAAGAAGCATAAATTAATTAGTATCAAATCATTGTCTTGTAATTTTCTATATTTTAAGAACTAGCAGTTATCACTAAATAATTTCTTTAAATAATGTGTTGGTAAAAGTCAGAATATTTGGATAAGATCTATAAAGTCTTTTATTCTATTTAGGTTAATTCTATGTTTGATTAATCTATTAACTTACCTCCTAGAGACTCCTTCTCATGGGCAACCAATTCATATAGCTTCAATTCATACTGATATAATATATATGTATATGTGTGTATGCATGTGTGTAGTAATCTTTAGCTTTTGCGAGTAAGGCTGAACTCCCGGATGTTTAATTTATTTAAGTGTAAAAAATTAGGGCTTTACAATTAAATGTCAACTTAATTTGTAACTAATTCTAAGCACCTTTATAATTCTTAATTATTATTAAAAATCATTTTAATATTTTATTATATGTTGAATTAAACTTATTTGTAGTTTAAATTAATTTTCAAAGATAGAAATATATTTATTTATGTTATGATAAAAATTTTCTAAAAATGAGTAAAAGATAGAATTACTATCACATAGTCTTTAATGTTTAAATTAAAGTGTTGTCATATTTAAGTGTAAATCTTTAATATAATATAATATTATTTAATTTGCTTGTTTATAATAAAACATTTCTGTCTAAATTATTTATCAGTAAAAGTATATTTGTTCATGCTAATAAATATATTTGTTCATGCCAATGCCAGAAAGTTTAAATTAATATAAATAGAATTAAACTATTTAACATAGAAGATAAAGAGTTAATTTATTACTATTGAAAAGTTGTTAGTTTTTAATTTGAATCAACTTTAGAGAGTGTGCATGTGACTATGCTTACATTTATTAATTCTAACTTTCACTTCTTGTTCATAAGATTAAAATATCATTTTAATTGTTTTAATTAAAATAATAAAGGTATTCTGGTGAACTTCTAACTTATTGGTATATTTTAGAATTGTTATAAAGAGTAATACTGCAATATATATCATTGTAATAATTTTAATTTCATAAGTAATTATTTTAAAATGCTACATTTTAATTAAAAAGTCTGTCTCTATTTTTAGTTTAATTCCACAGATACCAAACTGACTTTTAAACTTTATTGTAGAAAGTCAAGAAGCAGTGATTTAGAAATTTCAATTTTTTCAATCAATCAAATTAATCACATGATTGGGTCCATTTAAAAACATACTGAAAGAGTTGCACACACATGTGAAAAGCACCTATGAAAAAGACACATAAAGAACACATGAGAAGAAAAAATTGCTCATTGTCTTTTCTAATTAATTGCAGAATTATTAATAAGTTTAATTATTTTAAACTATTTTATTTTTGTGAGTAAAAATGTATTCTTAATAATCTCTAATTCAGGTACTAAAACAATAAGCTAAAGTCTACTGGGAATTCTAAAGTCAACAATTTAAAAAAACATAATGGAAAATTTAAATAACCATTTCTATACAATTGCTGAATTGTATTTACTTAATATTAATACACCATGGGAATTTTATATAGCTTGCTTCATTTATGTCAGAACTTTTTGTGATTTTCAATTTTATGCTTGCAATAATCTTTGTCGCTATGAAGAGGAGACAATTTTGCCTCAAAAGTGCTAAGCTGCTGATTATTTTATAGTCTTATAATTTATACTCATTATGGCTTCTCTCTTCAGCACTTCACATGCTCCTGATTTTAACTTATAATAATCTTTATTCTAAATTTAGTATTTTTTATATTTTAAGAATAAGGCTGGTAAAGACTTATGTTTTCCAATATTTATAGTGAATTCTTTAATATCTTTAAATGCTTTATTTTAATATTTAAAAAAATGTTGAAAGAATAAAAGATTTATTCAAAGACTTTAAAATATTTTGTCTTCAGCAATATCTTTTTAATATACTTATTTCAATATTTATTTCAATAATAATTTATTAACAATAAATAGTGATTGCATCCTGATGAAAAAAAAGTTGTACAATAACATGATTATATTAATGTTCTGTTTGACATCTGACTAGAATGTATTATGTGAACACAACTGTAATACCACTTATGTAGTTGGGTATAGTGGAGAAAGTTTGTATAGTGTGTGAGATACTCAGAACTTGTTTTACATGGTTAGAGTGTTTTATATAAGCATAAGTATTATCTTTTAAAATTGCCTAATCTAAAAGGCTGAGTTGGTTGGAGTTGAAAAACAGGATAAAGGTAGTGAAATTAATGTCCAGGTGTCATCAAAGGCTTTACTGGAGGTAAGGAGCTGATCATGTTTCTTGATTTTTGGAGCATTTGACAAAACAATGGTATGACTTGTGGAAGTGGTAATTCCATAAGTGTTTTGCATCTTACAATATGTATTACTTATTCCAATATTATTATATTTAAACAATGGTTTTCTCCAGGATAAATTTATTTTTCTTTTAAAGAATGAACTATTTTTAATCCCAGATGGAAGGACCTTTGTATTAATTTTAAAATGAAAATTTTAAAATTACTTATCATAGCAAATTAATTATTATCATTGCTGCTGGAGTGAAAGACAATTACCTCATGTATTATGCTTATGCAAATTTGATGAGAGAAAATATATCTCAAATATGTAAAATAAAGATTTTATTAATTTACTCTTTCATTGGAAAAGGATTATGTCTATAATAATCAAAAAAGCAAGTCATATATAATGTGACATTACTTTTTATAAGCTTGTATTTACAAAAATGTAATACAGAGAGCGTACCAATAGTTCAAACAAGCTCTTAATTAATAAGTGCGGTATGAGAAAATATTTAAAATCTCTATCCAGAACACTCCCATCTCCAGACCAACTGGTTTCCAGCTTATGTCTCACATCAGTGGAGAGCTAGAATATTCGGACACAAGATCTAAAATATCAACTCAAAACACAGCACTTATTTCATAGTAATATTTAAGTAGAAACTCTGAAATTTTAGGACATGAAAATGTCTTTAAATCCAGCTATTTAACTTAAATAGCTATATAGGACTGAACTAAATTCAGATCTACCATATTTTAATAGCCTCAGCATAGCCAAAGCCTTAAAGGTAAAATTATAATAATCAAAACACCAAGTCATATATAACGTGACAATACTTTTATAAGCTTGTATTTACAAAAATGTAATACAGAGGGCGAACCAATAGCTCAAACAAGCTTTTAATTGATGTGCGATATGAGAAAATATTTAAAATCTCTATCCTCATGTTTAAAAAAATAATATCATAGATTTCTTACTTAAATTTCCATTATTAGAATTATTCAAATACATCTAGACAAAATAATGGAAATAATTATATTTTTGTGTTATAAAAGAAACATGAAATATTTTTTTTTTGAATTATAATGCCAGTTATATACAATCAACTTTTTTGAAACCTATTCTATTGTACATTCATCATTATTATTACTGCTATAATGTGAATTTTAAACCCTGCTCTCTGTAATAAAACCTTCTTATTCTCAAAGAATCTTTGCTTCTAAAGCTCAGTATTGAATTATATTTTTGCAGAATAAATTAATAAAAGAGAATTTAATGCTATAACATAATTTGTCAGTGTGAAGCTCAGTGGCTAGTAATATGCTTGTGTGCTTATGTTTTAATGAAATCTTTTATATAAAAGTAATTCTGAATGCTGTGCAGCTGATATTTAAATTTGCTGTATTGTCAACAACTGTAAACTGATAACTGGTAAAAACTCCAGGATGAAAGACTTTAATAATTAAAATTTTGTTAAACTGAGTATATTATTAAATGATAATTTTGTTTTTGTAATTTATTATGTATTTTTATTGTTATATTATGCACTATGGTCTGATATATATTATGCATTAGTTGTCAACGGTAATATCCAGAAATTCACAGAATATTTACTATTTTATTAATATTATATTCTTTTAATACTATATCATTTTAAAAGTATTGCTTTGCCCCTTGTTATGAGTAATTTATCTATCTGAATGTAGATGTTTATGCAAAAGCAGTGAGGATATTACATATTTTTAATTTATTGTTTATTTCAGGCCATATTTTATTAGGTCAAATTGAACAAATAACTTTGTTATCAGTTTTATACATCAGTTAATAATTATTTTATTTTTTAAGAGATAGCAACAGAAGTCTACCTCTTGTTTACTGTTTTTGCTTATTATGCCATTATATTTTTCCAAGAGATTTAGCTGTGCCTCTCTCTTAATAAAATTGGGCTAGCACATGTATTTTGTAAAGAGATGAGTTTCTCTCTCTTATGATGGCATATTTCCATGGGTGGTATATATTTTTCAATTTTTATATTTTGGATAAATTCTTTGTTTGAGGCAGTCTCTATGGTTCCTAATATTTATGGTGGTTTGTTTTCATTTATCAAATATGTTCAGAGACAAAGGTATTAGCATATTTATTTGTCCTCAAAAATGTAGGTGTTCTTTTGAGTTGAGGCATCATTAGAATCATTGCCTTGTTTATCTTTTTTTCTCAGAAGTATAAAATTTTGTATGTAGCCAGGTTTGTTGTACTGCATGACTTCATTGTTGTTATGGCAATTGATATTATTTAGTCAAAATAAGAGTCATAGATCACATGACCCAATTCTCTTAAGCTTGTAAGATATAAACAATGAGCATTGCCAATTGCTCAACAAGCTTTGTGATAAATGCTTAGCCAGAGAAAGCATTTAAAATATCCCTGTCAGGAACCCCTCCCCCATCTCTGACCATGGTTTCATGTTTTGGCCCTCCTCAGAGAGGCACTAGGGTAGGTTATTTGTTTGTGAAGAGTGTCATCTTTTCTTTAGTTGGACTTTTGACCAGTGCTTAGTGTAGATTAGAAATGGTTCTGGAATGTAGATTTGTTTTGCTGTGCTTTGCTATTATTACAGAATATAAACCAATAGTTATTTTATTTAAATTTTTAAAATTGTAAGTATAGTCCTAAATAAGAAATATACATCATCTTAAGTATCGAGTCGTTGCTGGATTGGTAAGACATGATTGGTATTGAGATGTGCTCATTGTTGGGACAGTATTATAGTGTGATTGATATACAAAAATGTTGAACTTCTTATAATGATATATTACACATATAAACACAGGTATATAATAAGCCTGTGTGTTTCAGTTATTACATAGTAGAGATGTCTGCCCATCCCTTGTATTAAATGGATTATGTCCTGTGTATGAGAGGTCAGATTGACCTTAGGTCAGCTTGGGTGTGACAAGAATCTCAGCCTTAGGGTGGCCTTTGAGCATTCCATCATCAGATTTTCAATTGGATGGACGGTTGAACAGTTGGAGTGTGGTGTAGATTGAAGCCTGTCCATTAAAGTATGAGGATTAGCTATCTTAATATATATCTGAGTACTTATAGCATATATGTGTAGAGATGGTAATCTGGACCAACTGATGATTGCTGGTTTAGCATGAAATACGTATATTGGTGATTATTTATCTTTTCAACATATATGTGTTCAAGCGTATCAGTGTTATGAGATAGTGTGGAGAGTGGTGGATCGTGTGAAAGTCTGTGCTCATATACCATATATATTAAATGATACTTAAAGTAATAATAGCTTTTATCAGTCAGAAAAAAATGTATAGTCTATTATAATAATACTCATGTTAGAAAATTTATATCGGTCAGATAAGTTAAAATAGTTAATTATGATTTAATTCATAAATTTATTTATTTATTTCCATACATTGCAAACTTGTGAAATTGTATTTTAGTAACACAGTAAGATTGTATAACATTGTATTTAAACAGCTCATTTTAATTCTATAGATTTCCAAAAGTGTTGTTATTTAATTGTTCCTATTGTCTAAATAAATGTTATATTTTATTGTTAAATGTTGGGTTCGATTTTAATATCATCTCAATCACATATGACTTATCCAGAATCTTAACATTATATAATTAATGATACAATTGTATTTAATTCTAGTTGTTTAGAGTGCATGCACATAATTTAAAGATAATAACCACTTTGTTATAATAGTCTATAGATGTGAAGAATGCATGTAAAGAATAAAATATTTATCTTTTTTTTAAAAAATCTTTAATGATCACCATAATTCACTTTCAATTACTAAAAGAATACTGCTTTTGTTGTAAAATTTTTATCTTTTTATTCATTATCTATCACAAAGTATTTATCTCAACTTTATAAAAAAAAAGTTGGTAAGAGTTGTTAATAGGATATACTGAATGGCCATGGAATCCCTTATCCATTCTTGGTATTTGAATGCTATCCTAGGAGATTATTATTTTATTGAAAATTAAGTGTTTTTATATATTTTACTTTACCTAAAATATTTTCTTTTAAAATTTGTTATTACTATTGTAAATTAAGTAGACATTATCTTAGGGGTAAGAGTATGTCTTCTCGTATTTTCACTAGGATGCTATTCATTGTTTAATAACTTATAAATAAATTTGAATGAACATTTTAATATTAGAAATATCTAATGAAGAACTCTGACATCTTATTATTGTAATTAATGACCAAAACGAAATTGTTTTAGCAAAAGTAATTATTTTGAAAAGTAAAGTGGCAAAAATAAAACTTAAGAAACATTATTATCCTTTATCAAGGGTTTTGAATTGTGAATCAGATCATTGTAAGGAAATGTGGTGAGATTTGTAATTATATTGGAGGGGGGAGAGTATATAAAAATAGAATATAATTAAATGTTATAACCTATCTACTCTTTGGTATGTGCTTTCAATATTAAGAACATTTATATTTTGACAGAATGAGTTGAGTGTTCTCTTAAAATTTATTAACTGTGAATTAGTGTATTTGTAATGTTTAGTTAATATTATTCTTATTCCTATGGCTCTTTCTATTGCTAGAATATATCATATAGGAGAACTCTGACCTTAGCCTATCATGGTTACTGATTGATAATTTTCATCCTCTGGAAAAATAATTCTTTTAATTCATATTTTTATTTATTCTTCATATTTAATTGGTTATAATATATGTATATTATAATGGTCGGATGATCAAATAGAGTCTTACTGTATCTGCCATACAGGGCACCACCAGGCCATTTGAACCTGGAAAATTTATAGAGTAGGCAGATATGTGCTGTTTAGATCTAAATTTTACGTATATATTTTATTCCGACCATCAGCCCATGCCACTAACTCATGGAGATGCAGAGATTTAATGAAGAGAAAATAAGGACAAATGATCATCATAATGGATTTGCAATTATATAACAGCGATAATACATTCTTTCTGAATATACGGTGGATCTCATACAGCACAGAATAAGAAGTCATTGGAAAATATAATCTCACACAAAATATTGATATCAATGAATATATTTGTATTTGTTTGTTCAAGACTTAGTGGCAGAATAGGGCACATTATCAGTATGAGCAAGCTAATACCAACCTTGTATGACATATGTTAAGGTAATACTAATGATCTCCCATGAAAAAAACAATTTATTAAAAAGCTAATTTTTTAATCATCACTCAAAAAAAATATGAAGAGGTTTTTATTTTTTAGTGAGTTTTTACCTATACCCTAGTATTAGTTAGATTTATTAGTATTTATAATATATTAAGATCTTACAATTCTCAGATTTATATATCATACCATTTCCAATCTTCTTATACACTTATCAATACTATTTTTTACACCAAAACTTTACTCTTATAGTTTCAGTCATTATCAGAATTTTTTTTTATACCAAAACTTTACTCTTACAGTTTCGACTGCCCTGAAGTCATCATCAGAGATCTTTATAAAGATCTCTGATAATGACTGAAACTGTAAGAGTAAAGTTTTAGTGTAAAAATAGTATTGATGTGTATAAAAAGGTTGGAAATATTATAATATATAAATATAGAAATCAATACATATGAAAAGGGTTAAGAAGAAGAAAATTGTAATTCTCAGATTCATCAGCAAGCATTGATAAAATACATTCAATAAAAATTTTAAGGCATGCAATAATATTTTTATTTAACATTAAATTATTTCTACCAAAAGAATTCTACTCAAGTTTAATTTTATGATTATGGTAATATAGATAGACGGAATTTAAATGCTTCATGGTTCAATCATGTCCGAATATGTTCTTAGGGCAAATTGCAAGCAGATTTTAAAGAACCATTTTAAAATAAACGTACAAATACATTATCCTTTTATATATTAATGCTAATTCATTTTGTCTGATAAATATCTTTTATCAGACAAAATTGATTGGCATTAATATATGAAAAAATAAACATATTTGTAAGTTTACTTAAAAATTGTTCTTTAGAATCTGTTAGCAATTTGTCCTAGTAAAGTTGAAATTTAATTTTTTTTAATACTTTATATATAAAGTGTGCTGTTTGTAGGACGGAAAATGGAGAATCAAACAAATCAAACTACCAAAAGTACGAAAAACTAAAGAGTAAAAGTTTTAAAATAGTCCATAGTAAGTTAAACATTTCTTTGCAGAGAAACAAAAAGACAATACTCACTATGCTGTGATGTGATGTACTATGACTTCTCCTTAAACAAAGTCAAGAATATCTCAGCAATTATGCCCAGATAAACTTGTTAGCCACTTTATTTTCCATTCCCCACTCTAAGTCTTTACATATTCTGCTCCATCCCATTTCCATAACATAATCTTTGTCAACTCTATGGCCTTTATATTTAAATCCCTCTTATCTTTTTGCAAACCCAGCATAAAAACCAATAACTCACTTTCTGTATAATCACTTTGTTCATATCTATTCTCCCAAAACTTCATTATTTGTACACTTTCTGCTTTCAAGTATTTACATTCAATCAACAGATGCCTAATATTTTCTTTACCTTCCTTATACAATTTGCACACTAAATCACCCATATTTTTCTATTTACATGTATATTCTCTTGTTGCTAAAGATCCTGTTCAAGCCTTAAATGATAAACTACTTTCCTTACTATTATCATAAATTATCTTGCACCCAATGTTCCATTTACTTCTATATATATTTAAACTCTTGTTATCCTCCATACTAGTTCTCCATCTCTCCAACTCCCTATTTTTTTATTAATGCATCTATTCTTTTATCCCATTCCTTATCACTATAACACTCAACAATCCTCCTAACACAATCATCCCACCTTTTATACAAGTATACTGATATAAATTCTTTATCCAAATCTTTTTCATACTGCATTACCTTTCACATCCATCTTGTTACCTGCCCTTTACTCATAACCCAATTAAACACTATTTGGCTATTATTTTACTATCCACAAACTGCAACCTACCAAACATTTTCATTTTATTTTTTGCATCTCTCATATAAAAACTTGACCATCCCATTTCTCCTTGAATTGCCTCCATTGCTGTCCACATCTCTGCATCCAATGCATGTCTTCCTACTTCCCTTTGTATTTTCTCTAAATAATCTAAAATCCTTTTACTAACATATAATGCATCATTACCATATGTTAACCCTGCTACTGCAACTCCTCCATACAATTCTAGCTACATCATATTTATTATATGAAAATACTGTTAGTTTCTTTTCCAAACCCTCTCACTATAAATTAGATGATGATGACCCCCTTGTATTATTTTCTAAGTAGTAATGGCAGATTATACCTATAAAATTTTGACATAATATAGTTTTAATACAAAATTATTACATTTATGTAGCTTTTATTATTGTTGTTGTTGTTGTTGTTATTATTATTATTATTATTATTATTATTATTATTATTATTATTATTATTATTATTATTATTATTATTATTATTATATTATTATTATATTATTATTATTATTCAACAATAAGCTTTATTGACTTACAAAGGGTTACATGTTTTACATATATACAAATAATTGATTGTATAAGTTACATTCGCATATTAATTTTTCAGAAACAGGATATCCCAGATTCGTTTTGCATCATTTCCCATGGTGCTTTATATAAATTATATTGGTCCATTATTTTTCTGTAAGAACATTTTTTCTTAATATAGGCTTTTTAACTAAATAAGTGTTCAAACATAACTGATGGTAATCTGCATGTTTTTTCGATAAGCTATTAGTAAATGCATTTAACTAATGTGTGTGCAAAGACAATATATGTGAGAGTTTTCAAATGTATATTGTTCAACTCTTGAGAAGTAAGTATTGTGAGGATAGAGTTAATGTTCTTTCAATATTATTTTTTAAGTTTTGATCAGTTGATAGGTAGACCTGGATGTCTTTTTTTAACGTTAAAGTCACTGTCTTCATAGATGTGATTATTTCATGTCTATTGAAAGTATCATGCCAGTATCATCTACTAGGGCAAACCACTTTTATTACTATTTATAAAATGTTCACTTTGTCATTTAGCTTCATGCATATAAGCTTGGATTAGTTTATCACAGGTTGGTGGTCTGTTTTAAGAGAGACCATTAGTTAGTGGCATAAGTCTCAGGAGGCACAATTTTGCTGTCCCATTCCCTTAGTTGTTTCAGCTTGTTAATGAATGTGGAGGTGTCTTCTGGTGTTGTGTCCAAGAGTGAATGTGCAATGAGTTCACTAGTATGCATAGAGTGAAAATATTTTGGCATAAGCAATGGGGTTTTTGGGTTTCTGGTAGGATTGAGTAATGTGCTGTAGTGAAGTATTTGATTGTTTATAAGTGCTGGTCATAATCTTATGAGTCTTGTTTAGAGCTGTATAGGGGTAAAAAATGTGTTTCTGTGTTTTTGCAGCCCTATGGAATAGATTAAAAAATGGATCAATATTTTTATATAATTGATGTTATTGAAGAAAGTATGAGTGGGCAAAGCATGAAGGTTGGTCTGCAGCAAAAAGTCAAAATGTTTTGGCTCAAATGACCATCTTACTAAGTACCATAGACATTGTGAATTGTTGATGCTAAGCATGGAAAGGAGGGTGTCTGGTGGTGGATGGGTATAAACCAGGCTATAGACTTACCATGAGGTATATTTAGTATTATTATGAATATTTATTTGAATGGGTATGCTCTAGAGAAATTGGATAAGAGATTGTAAAAAGCCAGTTGTAGGTGGGAGATTATCAGTGAGTGTTACAGCAAGCAGACACCGAAGAACAGGGAATCATTGTAGTGTGGCAGTTATAATGTTGACTCTATAGTGTGTAGCCCAAGCCCATTTGGTTATTGTTTTCATTATTATTATTATTATTATTATTATTATTATTATTATTATTATTATTATTATTGTTGTTGTTGTTGTTATTATTATTATTATTATCACCATCATCATCATCATCATCATCATCATCATCATCATCATTATTATTATTATTATTATTATTATAACTATAACAAAACTGTTTCTTATACTTCATCAA
Source organism: Epiperipatus broadwayi (assembly GCA_028023455.1). Classification (NCBI taxonomy): domain Eukaryota; kingdom Metazoa; phylum Onychophora; class Udeonychophora; order Euonychophora; family Peripatidae; genus Epiperipatus; species Epiperipatus broadwayi. The sequence goes on along the minus strand of JAQFVV010012409.1, from coordinate 12,787,500 downwards.
AAAATATATTTTGCTCAGTAAAAAATATAAACCAACAAGTTATTGAAAGAGCAATAAAAACTTAGAAATAAAAATAATTTTAATTTATAAAACTCCAATACTTATTCTAAAAGGATGCTGTGAATTAATAGCTCCTTCAATCCAAAAATTATTGAAGACATTATTAGACAGAGATTTTTTTCTAGAGACTGAAAAATAACTAAAATTTTTCCTATTTATAAAAAAGGTGGAAAAGATAATCCAAAGAATTATAGAGCAATATTAATTTTACCAACTTTTTCTAAAATTTTTGAAAATTGTTTTTATTCAAAAACAAAAAATGATATTAATAAGATTACACCAAAATCTCAACATGTTTTTATAACAAAATGATTAGTTATTGCTAATCTTATAACTATTCAAGATCATATTGCACATGCCTTAAATGCTGGGAAAATAATTGGTGTCTTATATCTGGACTTGACATCTGCTTATGATTTTTTTTTTCATGTGTCATAGCATCGGCTGGGAAGCGAACCTGCTAACCCGGGACAAGTGCTTGTAAGGAAGCTGTGCTGACCTCTTGAGCACCAATGCTTGATATTTGATTTAGTCTCTTATAAATTATTAATAATCAAACTGAGTAAATTGAATGTAAATATAAAAGCGATTAACTGGATAGCGTCTTACTTTAAAGATTGTAACATTTATATCTGTCTCAATAACGAATTCAGTGAATTAATAAATATCAATGAAGTATAACGATCGAAATGAAAAGTGAAAATCGAATCTAACTGCAAAAACAATATCTGCAACTACCAGGGCGCCATCTAGGCATTTGAGCCTAGAAAAATTTATAAAGTAGGCAGATACGCACTGTTAAGATTCCACTTTATTTAAATATTCCGATCGTTAGCCCAAGTCACTAGCTCAGCGGAGACGCAGAGATAAAAATCTATATCTTAATTTATATCTTAAATATCAATAAATAAAAGCCACTGCCAGAAATTAACACATAAAAATATTTATTTACGCACATATAAAATCATTCTAAATTCGAGGAATAGGTTTAACATTTTTAGATTTTTATATTACTCTTTAATTGTACATTTACATAAATTTCAATGAGTTTAATATTTTATTTAGATGGTCAAGTATGAATAGACTACATAGATTTGCATTTGAAAAGAAAATATTCTTCCCTGATTTAACCTTAGGCTAAAATTCGCAGTCAAACTGGCATCAATCCATCTGATACATTTATGTATTCAATGTAGCATGAAAATACAACAGCACAAATATACTATACTGTCAGGAATGGACATCTGAACAGTATAGTTAGAGAAAACATTGACTCTTGTCCAATACAGGGATATGACGTCTGTATAGCAAGAAGAACAATAAAATAAAAACTCCATAGGAAAGGGACCGCGATCCTTTTTGCCAACTTACAATCCCATCCATAGGCAAAGGGTTGGTGCGGTGTATTCAGCGATTCTGCACGTAGCGAAACTTATACTACATCTACTAATTACACAAATATATCCAATCCATTGACCCAATTCAACAACGACACAAATAACCTAAGATTAACTTTACAAATCTATATAGCCATTAACGCCCGACTTAAATTTAACATTTAGATACGTTCGCACAAATGCATTTTATAACATTTGTTTTAAAATGTTGAGTACAGATCAGCTGCACAGATTCCACGGTCAAAAACATTCCAAATTAAACACAACCGATCAAAATACAAAATCATCGATAAACGTCACTTGCATAGGGAATATACAAATCCCATTAGCATTCATCGTAAGATGCTTGCAGTGATATCGTTGACATATATTCTAATCGAATGTGAAAACCACAACATTATCAACCGCTAACGAATCTATGCAACGTCTATACCCAACCTTAAATTTCATCAATTAAAATTTAAACAATAAACAATTTATACAATAAGAAAGAAAAAAAAATGGAAATGATTTTTATCAATCGGAAAACATATAAAATTAAACATTATTAATTTGATTTAAAAACTTACAAAAGTCAGATAAGAGTCCATTTTAACATTTAAGTTGGCTTGTTTATTAATTTGTAAAACTTGACGAAAGTTCGTAATTGATTTTAATAATTGTTCATTTCATATAGCTTATGGTAGAAGAGTCCAGGTTTCTGCTTTTAATTCCCGTGATGCCTCCAATGGAAGATAATGTCCTGGAGATGGCAATAGCTGGCTCAAGGTATCACAGTCTTTTCATATTTTTTTTTTTAATACAAAAAAAAAATGAGAGAGAACGGCAAGTGCGTCTTACCGTTCTTATCAAATCAAGTCCGAAAAAAACTGTCTGGAACTCAATATTTCTCTTTTTATAGTAAATCTCCAGATTGAATGAACAAAGACATCACTAATCCAAATTTTCGTTCAGGTCCGGGCTGAGGCTTGGTGCTTCCATTGGTCAAGCTAAAATCTCTTTATTCTCTTATCTAATTTACTCTCTGACTTTTTAATTAGACAGCTTTTGGATAATTAATAAACAATCATTTCCATTTACAGATTACAGGAATTAATTAATACCTGTTTTTATTTTTAAATCTTATACTTTTTTTTTTTTTATAAAAAAGTACGTTCAAATACTTATTTATTTGTTTTTTTAAAAAAAAATATTTTTAAAGTTTAGCATCTGTGCGAATATATACGTTTAACAAACATTTTAATTTTAGCGTTTAGTTTTTTACTTTTATTTGCGAACTTTTAAGTTTTTATTTTAAATTAATGTAACGACATATTTATATATCATTACAGAAAGTATATCTCAAGGAGGAGTTTTGGTACCATTGTTATTTAATATTTTTACAGCAGATAAAGACCAAAATATAAAATATTCAGAAAATTTTACCATATGCTAATGATAACAAGATATGCAAAGTAGTACGTGATCGATGTGATATAATTAAATTACAAAATAATCTAAATAGTTTTGAAAAATAGTGCGTTGATAACAGCATGGAAATACATATTGAGAAATGTTGTGTTGTAGCTTGTAAAAGAAATTCTACAATTTTTAATACAAATTATTATATAGCTAACAAAAAAATTATAAAAAAAGAATCACTCAAGGATTTGGAATACATTTTGACAGTAATAATTCATACAACATGTACTATGAAGAAATACACAAGAAGAGTTATAAAACTACAAGAAGAAGATTGAGAAATGATAAAAACTCCATACAAACAAAAATTATAATATTTAAAGCTGTAGTACTGCATGTGGTACACGTTGAATCAGAAATATGGAATAGAAACAATATAACAATAGTCAACATGCTACAGAAAATATTTAACAATTTTATTAAATATATAAAAGCATTTATTTTATAACGTCTTGCGTGCGATTATAATTACAATAGAATGACAGCCTGTTAAGCTAATTGCGCAGACGCTGTGAGAATGTTATTAATAAATGAATACCTTCGAACAACCACATGATATAGTATTTTTACTCTTATACAAATACTATATCATGTGGTTGTTCGAAGGTATTCATTTATTAATAACATTCTCACAGCGTCTGCGCAATTAGCTTAACAGGCTGTCATTCTATTGTAAATATATAAAAGCAAATCAGAAGTATTACTTTTCCATTATATAATAACAAAGACAATTAAAAAATTGAAAATTATTGTATAATATTATACATGAGAACTTATGCTTATCAAATTGTGTAACTAAAATTAAATTTAAAGAATTAATAAGAAACAAAATACATCATGAGAAAATAGAAATATCAACTACTAAAACTTTGTATTTAGAAAATTCTACTTTGCAAAGAATAAGCGTTATACAATACTACTGATGATAAATTAGAAATTTTATTTATAAATAAAGATAATTTTATGAACATAATGAAATCTATATTATAGGAAAGACTATATTATTATTATTATCACTTTAGTTTTGCTATATATATATATATATTGTAACGATATATAAATATGTCGTTACATTAAATTGAAATAAAAACTTTTAAGTTCGCAAATAAAAATAAATGTATTAAAAAAAAAAAAAAACAACTAAACGCTAAAATTAAAATGTTTGTTAAACGTATAACGTATATATTATATTCGCACAGATGCTAAACTTTAAAAAAAAAAATTTTATAAATAAAAAAAGTATTTGAACGTACTTTTTTGATAAAAAAATAAAAGATTTAAATATAGAAATATTTAATAAAGAAATAACGTAAGTTAAAATAAAAACAGGTATTAATTAATTCCTGTAATCTGTAAATGGAAATGATTGTTTATTAATTATCCAAAAGCTGTGTAATTAAAAAGTCAGATGAGAAGTTAGATAAGAGAATAAAGAGAATTTAGCTTGACCAATGGAAGCACCAAGCCTCAGCCGGGACCCGAATGAAAAGGATGGATTAGTGACGTTTTGTTGGTTGAATCTGTGTAGATACTATAAAAGGAGAAATAGAGTTTTCCTGACAGTTTTTCCCCATTTGTTTTTGAGGGTCGTGATAGGATGCACATATCACACACTCTCTCTATTTTAAAAATGAACTGACTGTGATACCAAAATGAACCAGCTAATGCTACCTCTGGAACATCTGACTGGGTTTTCAAATAAAGACTCCGTGGGAATTTACATCAAGAGCAGTGATTCTTCTACTGTAAGCTATTGACATGAACTCTAAAATTTAAAAATAATTAAGAACTTTTGTTCAAGCTTATGAACTTCTATCTGACTTTTAAGTTTAAAATCAATTGAAAATGTTTAAATTTATATGTTTTGCTTTGATAAACATCATTTCCATTTTATTATTTTTTATTTGTATTAATACTTATCATATAAATTATTTAAATGCATGAATTTAAATTTGGGTATAGCCGTTGCATAGATTCATTAGCGGTTAATTGTGTTGCTGTTTCATAGTTGATTGGAATATATAAGTCATCATGTCACTGCGGCATCTTATGATGAACACCATTGGGTTTTTTTGTATTCTCTATGCAATTGACATTATCGATGACTTTGTATTTTGATCGGTTATGTTTATTTTGGAATGTTTTTGACCATGGAATCTGTGCAGCCGATCTATACTCAACATTTTAAAACAAATTTTATAAAATTCATCTGTGCGAACATAATAAATGTTAAATTTAAGTCGGGCGTGAATGGCTGTATAGATTTGTAAAGTTATATATAATTTAAGGGAGGGTAATCTTAGGTTATTTGTTTCGTAGTTGAATTAGCTCAATGGATTGGATATATTTGTGTAATTAGTAGATGTAGTATGAGATCCGCTACAGGCAGGATTGCACATATACACCACACACCTTTTGTTTGCCTATGGATGGGTTTGTAAGTCGGCAAAAGAACCGCAATCCATTCCTATGGAGTTTTTTCTATATTGTTCTACTTGCCAATAGATGTAGCATTTCTGTTGGTGGAGAGACAATGTCTTCTCTAACTCTACTTACTGTTCAGATGTACATTCCTGACAGTATAGTATTTTGTGTTGTCATATTTTCATGCTACATTGAATACATAAGTGTATCAGGTGGATTGGCTCCGGTTTGACTGTGAACTTTTGATTTAAAGTGAAATAAGGGATAGAACATTTTTCTTTTCAAATACAATCTATATAGTCTATTCATACTCGACCCTTTAAATAAATATTAAACTCATTATTGCAATCTATTTAAATGTAAATTTAAAAATTAATATAAAAATCTAAAATGTTAAACTTATTCCTCAAATTAGAATGATTTTATATGTGCGTAAATAAATATTTTTATGTGTTAATTTCTGGCAGTGGCTTTTATTTTTTTTATATTTAAGATATAAAGTTATATTTTATAATCTCTGGTTTTCCACTGAGCTAGTGACTTGGGCTAATGATCTAAATATTTAAATAAAGTGGAATTTTATCAGCGCGTATCTGCCTACTTTATAAATTTTTCTAGGCTCAAATGCCTAGATGGCGCCCATGTAGTGCAGATTGCGGTTAAATTCAATCTTCACTTTCTTTTTGATCGTTACAATATATATATATTGTACCAATCGGAATGAAAGTGAAGATCGAATCTAACCGCAAAACGATATCTGCAATTACCAGGGCGCCATCTAGGCATTTAAACCTAGAAAAATTTATAGAGTAGGCAGATACGCGCTGTTAAGATTCCACTTTCTTTAAATATTCCGACCGTTAGCCCAAGTCACTAGCTCAGCGGAGACGCAGAGATAAAAATCTATAAATTTTACATCTTAAATATAAAAAAATAAAAGCCACTGCCAGAAATTAACATATAAAAATATTTATTTACGCACATATAAAATAATATTTAAATTTTGAGGAATAAGTTTAACATTTTAGATTTTTATAATTAACTTTTAATTTTACATTTAACTAAGTTTCAATGAGTTTAATTATTATTTAGATAGTCAAGTATGAATAGACTACATAGATCTGCATTTGAAAAGAAAATATTCTTCCCTGATTTAACCTTAGGCAACAAATTTCGCAATCAACTGGCGCCAATCCATCTGATACATTCATGTATTCAATGTAGCATGATACGACAACACAAAATACTATATTGTCAGGAATGTACATCTGAACAATAAGTAGAAATAGAGAAGAGATTGACTCTCCACCAACAGGAAGGTGACATCTGTTGGCAAGTAGATCAATAAACAAAAAAACTCCATAGGAATGGACTGCGGTCTTCTGCTGACTTACAAACCCATCCATAGGCAAACAGAGGGTGTGTGGCGTATATCTATAATCCTGCCCGTAGCGGACCTCATACTACATCTACTAATTACACAAATATATCCAATCCATTGAACCAATTCAACTACGAAATGAATAACCTAAGATTACCCTCCCTTAATATAACTTTACAAACTATATAGCCATTCACGCCCGACTTAATTTTAACATTTAAATACGTTCGCACAGATTTGTTTAAAAATGTTGGGTATAGATCGATTACATAGATTCCACGGTCAAAAACATTTCAAAATAAACATAAATGATCAAAATACAAAATTATTGATACCGACAATCACAGAGGGAAACTTATAAGTAACCCAATAGTATTCACCATAAGATACTTGCGTTGTCACCAATAACTTAAAAGACATCCGAATAAATACATTTTAGATACTCACCGTAAGGTATCATTATTTATCGAATGTCTATATATTTTGATCAAATGTGAAACCAAAATATAATTAACCGCAAATGAATCTATGCAAGCATCTATAAACAACTTAAATTTCATACATTTAAATAATCTTTACAATAAGAAAAAAAAAAAAATGGAAATGATGTTTATCATTCGGAAAACATATAAAATTAAACATTATTAATTTGATTTAAAAACTTACAAAAGTCAGATAAGAGTCCGTTTTAACATTTCAGTTGGCTTGTTTATCAATTTGTAAACTTGACGAACGTTCTTAATTGATTTTAACAATTGTTCATTTTATATAGCTTATGGCCTCTGCTTTCAATTCCCGCGACGCCTCCGTTGGAAGGTAATGTTCTGGAGATGGCAATAGCTGGTTCAAGGTATCACAATCTTTTCATTTTTTTTTTTTTATAGAGAGTGTGGTATGTGCATCATACCACATCTCTCAAACACACAACGCTGGAACTGTCCGAAAAAACTGTCTTTCCCTTTTTATATTATCCACCTGGATTCAATGAACAAGACGTCACTAGTCTATCACTTCCGTTAGGGTCCGAGCCAAGGCTTAGTGCTTCCATTGGTCAAGCTAAAATCTCTTTCTTCTCTTATCTAACTTTTCATCTGACTTTTTAATTAAACAGCTTTTAGATAATTAATAAACAATCATTTCCATTTACAGATTACAGGAATTAATTAATACCTGTTTTTATTTTAACTTACGTTATTTTTTTATTAAAATATTTTTATATTTCAACCTTGTATTTTTTTATTAAAAAAAATACGTTCAAATACTTTTTTTTTTTTGTTTATGAAAAAAAATATTTTTAAAGTTTAGCATCTGTGTGAATATATACGTTTAACAATATTTTAATTTTAGCGTTTAGTTTTTTACTTTTATTTGCGAACTTTTATTAAGTTTTTATTTTAAATTAATGTAATGACATATTTATATATCGTTACATATCAGTAAACTTCCTCAAAAAACAAAAAACATTAAAAAAAAAAAAAGAATTTACTTAGTGTTAGTAATTACGTTACACAAATTGATTATATATGAAAATTTCAAAAGGACAAAACTTTTTTTTTTTTTACAAGACAAAACTAATTACACACAAATATAATGATTAAAAAAAAATGTTGACTGTTGATTCCTTATTACCAGCTAAATTTCTGCCCCCTCCCTTCCAAGTTTCTTTTCTTCAACTTTTAAGTATTATTTAGGCAAGTTAAACGATTAGATTTTAAACAAGACTTTTTTTTTTAAAAAAAAAAATATGATTTAGATTTATTATTACGTTTTATTTATTAGTTTTTATTCCTCAAATTTATCTTTACATATGCGCAATTTTTCTTACTGGCAGTACCTTTTTAAACAAAACTTCAAACTGCAACTCCACATCAATACAACCAATCTATTTATACTATTTCAGAAAAAAAATTTACGGGCATGATTCACTTTTAAAATTCTCAGGGCACTCGTGTTTATTAAAGATCGGCCCAAGTTGGGTAGCCAGTTTGTACCAATCGGAATGAAAGTGAAGATCGAATCTAACCACAAAACGATATCTGCAACTACCAGGGCGCCATCTAGGCATTTAAACCTAGAAAAATTTATAGAGTAGGCAGATACGCGCTGTTAAGATTCCACTTTCTTTAAATATTCCGACCATTAGCCCAAGTCACTAGCTCAGCGGAGACGCAGAAATAAAAATCTATAAATTTTACATCTTAAATATAAAAGAATAAAAGCCACTGCCAGAAATTAACATATAAAAATATTTATTTACGCACATATAAAATAATATTTAAATTTTGAGGAATAAGTTTAACATTTTAGATTTTTATAATTAACTTTTAATTTTACATTTAACTAAGTTTCAATGAGTTTAATTATTATTTAGATAGTCAAGTATGAATAGACTACATAGATCTGCATTTGAAAAGAAAATATTCTTCCCTGATTTAACCTTAGGCAACAAATTTCGCAATCAACTGGCGCCAATCCATCTGATACATTCATGTATTCAATATAGCATGATACGACAACACAAAATACTATATTGTCAGGAATGTACATCTGAACAATAAGTAGAAATAGAGAAGAGATTGACTCTCCACCAACAGGAAGGTGACATCTGTTGGCAAGTAGATCAATAAACAAAAAAACTCCATAGGAATGGACTGCGGTCTTCTGCCGACTTACAAACCCATCCATAGGCAAACAGAGGGTGTGTGGTGTATATCTATAATCCTGCCCGTAGCGGACCTCATACTACATCTACTAATTACACAAATATATCCAATCCATTGAACCAATTCAACTACGAAATGAATAACCTAAGATTACCCTCCCTTAATATAACTTTACAAACTATATAGCCATTCATGCCCGACTTAATTTTAACATTTAAATACGTTCGCACAGATTTGTTTAAAAATGTTGGGTATAGATCGATTACATAGATTCCACGGTCAAAAACATTTCAAAATAAACATAAACGATCAAAATACAAAATTATTGATACCGACAATCGCAGAGGGAAACTTATAAGTAACCCAATAGTATTCACCATAAGATACTTGCATTGTCACCAATAACTTAAAAGACATCCGAATAAATACATTTTAGATACTCACTGTAAGGTATCATTATTTATCGAATGTCTATATATTTTGATCAAATATGAAACCAAAATATAATTAACCGCAAACGAATCTATGCAAGCGTCTATAAACAACTTAAATTTCATACATTTAAATAATCTTTACAATAAAAAAAAAAAAATGGAAATGATGTTTATCATTCGGAAAACATATAAAATTAAACATTATTAATTTGATTTAAAAACTTACAAAAGTCAGATAAGAGTCCGTTTTAACATTTCAGTTGGCTTGTTTATCAATTTGTAAACTTGACAAACGTTCTTAATTGATTTTAACAATTGTTCATTTCATATAGCTTATGGCCTCTGCTTTCAATTCCCGCGACGCCTCCATTGGAAGGTAATGTTCTGGAGATGGCAATAGCTGGTTCAAGGTATCACAGTCTTTTCATTTTTTTTTATAGAGAGTGTGGTATGTGCGTCATACCACATCTCTCAAACACACAACGCTGGAACTGTCCGAAAAAACTGTCTTTCCCTTTTTATATTATCTACCTGGATTCAATGAACAAAACGTCACTAGTCTATCACTTTCGTTAGGGTCCGAGCCAAGGCTTAGTGCTTTCATTGGTCAAGCTAAAATCTCTTTCTTCTCTTATCTAACTTTTCATCTGACTTTTTAATTAAACAGCTTTTAGATAATTAATAAACAATCATTTCCATTTACAGATTACAGGAATTAATTAATACCTGTTTTTATTTTAACTTACGTTATTTTTTTATTAAAATATTTTTATATTTCAACCTTGTATTTTTTTATTAAAAAAAAATACGTTCAAATACTTTTTTTTTTTTGTTTATGAAAAAAAATATTTTTAAAGTTTAGCATCTGTGCGAATATATACGTTTAACAATATTTTAATTTTAGCGTTTAGTTTTTTACTTTTATTTGCGAACTTTTATTAAGTTTTTATTTTAAATTAATGTAACGACATATTTATATATCGTTACAATATATATATATATATATATATATATATTATCTGCCTGTAAATGGTTTGTCTATTTCAAACTGCATGGAAGATATAAATAAATTAAATAATTCTTTTTATTCTTCTCTTTCTCTTCTTTCTCCTCCTCCTTCTGCCTTTATTCTTCTTCTCTTCTTCTTTTTCTTTTCCTTCTTCTTGTTCTTTTTCCCCTTCTTCTCATCCTTCTTTTTCTTCTTCCTCTTCTGCATCATCCTCCTTCTCCTTCTTATTCTTCTTCAAAGAAACTAAATTAAGATCAAAACAATTTTACATGATTTCTTTTGGCACACATTCTGATATAGATGGTTGTTCTATTTGCATACACAGTTTAATGTATAGTATTACATAGATCAGAGAGGGGGTTAAATTTATGAATGGGGCAAGAACATTGGATTATTTATAGAACATTGAAATAATATAATTACATATATTTGAACTATAGTGTATACAAATTTACAAGTCAGTGTTGAGGCTTGCAAATGCAAACCTACAAAGATTTTAGGTTTGCACATTTATGTCTTATGGAGATTCAAATTGTATCTTTATCAGTGTTCTGTTATTTATTAGCAACACAATCTCAAAATTCTTTGGTTTGGTTTAGACAGTTGTATGTAGTTAGTGGGTACATGATTGGTGTGGATATTGTTGAGAGTATTTTTTGGTTGTACTTATGCCAGTTGGCTGGAGGCACATTAGCCCATTAGATGTGATTATTTTATATTTGTGTGTACATTGATTTTCTTAAGACTTCACAGGATTTTGGTTGATAATGTTCCCATGGGTGTTTATATTTTGCCGGATTGTAAACTTGGCATGTTTTTTCAAGGCTTTCACTGTGCTATTGTTGTAGTGGTGATTTAAATTTTGGAAAAGAGGCAGAAAATGCAGTTTTGGAATTGCTATCTTTTAACTCCTTCATCCTGTTCAAATGTGATAATATGGTTGTGAAACATGTTGTTTGTTAGATATAGATGTGTTAAGTACTACATTGTATGGACTATGCAAAGTCATGCACTACTACTACTACTGCTGCTGCTGCTGCTGCTGCTGCTACTACTACTACTACTAATACAACTACTACTACTACTACTACTACTACTACTACTACTACTACTACTACTACTACTACTACTACTACTACTACTACTACTACTACTACTACTACTACTACTTCTACTACCACCATTATTGTTGTTGCTGTTATTGTTATTATTATTCAGTAAATTAATTTCCAGGATCTAACTTTTTTTTAATTTAACTTATGTTATTGCATTATACTTATAATATGCTTTAAACATATATTGGTGAAGTTAATAAAAATTTTCATAAATAAAAAAGTTTAGCTTAGTACTTTTGGAGTATATTTACGCCATATTCATAGCCATTATTGCATTATGCAAAAACATTTGTTTTTAATTAATAAAATTAATTGATAATTTCAAATGCTAGCTTCTGCTGAAAAAATAAGTTTTTAAAACATTATGTTGTTAATCATGAGAACCATGAATGATCATCCAATGTCATTACTGACTTGTATACTGTTCTTTCTTAAACAGATTATGAATAAACTAGAGACCAATAATGTATAAAATGAAAAAATAGTCAAGCGTTGGTGGCCTAGCGATTAGCATAGCTACCTTCCCAGAAGCTGGCCTGGGTTCTCTTCCAGTCAATGCTTTGATATATATATATAAAATGAAAAAATATCAAATAAAAAAATTATATGTTAAGAATGGAATAAATTAAGATTTTATTATTTTTTACAATATATAAGAAAATCAAAAATAATATCTGATTATCTAAGTCTGGATTTTGTTTCTTTAAAGATTATTTTATAAATTTGTAATGTAAAGAAGATTAAAATTTATTAAAACAAGATTTTAAACAACCTTTTCAGTGATGCATTTTTGTTGTGACAAAAATGTACACATCTTTTAAAAATAAGGTATAAATTTGTATTATCTGCTGAAACAGTATCATATACTTCCAGTCTTGAAATGTAAAACACCAGTAAAAAATAGTTATTGAAATATAAAAATAGACATGTCAAGCATTGGTGGTTGAGAGGTCAGAGACAGCAGCTTTACAAGCAGTTGTCCTGGGTTAGCGGGTTCGCTTCCTGGCTGATGCTATGACACATGAGAAAAAAAAATAGACATAAGATTAGTAAAAATAAATAGCTCTTAGGCAAAGCTTTCTTCTACTCCATATCCAATCGTCAGTATTTCCCTAATTTTTATATTTTACTTTTAATTTTTAATTTTATGAGTTATATACATACACATATACCCACTCTAGAACATTTTCGATTGCAGCTCCAATTAGTTGTATTACAAGGTTGATCAAAAAAGCTTAATAAATACTCTGATAGATTGATTAGTAAATTTATATAGTCATATGCAGGTGTACATATTTAATATATATGCATAATGAAATTATACTGTGGCAACCGATTAAAAGACAATAGATCTATAAAATTAATATTACTATTAAATATTTAATAAAAGAAATGTACCTTGTAAAATGTCTATTAGTAAAATAATTACTCATATAAGGGAACAGAGAGAAATCAGTTTTTACTGAACAAAAATGAATTGCACAGTTTAAGAAAATGTACCATACTTTGGAGTCTTTTCAGATTTGATTAGCAAATCCAGATAAATTATTGCAAGTTATGAGCAAAGAGTTTAGACTTTGTGGCTAATTATTTCAAAGTATAAAATGCACCAAAACTCACGAACACAATAAAGCACTAGAGACACTTCTTGTAGTTCAGTTTTCACACAGCATCACACCTCAGCTGGTCATGATTGCCAACCTGAAGACCCAGTAGTTATTTTCAGAGAGTGGCATGATCTCAAGAAAAAGATAAAAGAGGCTTACTTTATCGCTAAGAATAACAACTCGATAAACAGAAAAGACTCTTGTTATAAGATCTCCAGGAAATGGAATACGTAACTATGTCATTTGCATAAATTTGCATTGCTCTTAATCAATATATTTATTCACAAGATGGATATGAATATAAAAACCCTGGCCCTCAAAAGCACTTAGACACATATCTAGATACAGATATTTAGTTTGTATCAATCTGTAGTAATATTTCTTTGTTTTCAGCTTTGTGTGCTCGTCCATTTTAGTGCATTTTATATTTTATTACAAGTTATAAAGTAGTAAAATTTATAAAGTTACAGAAAGAATATTTTTTTCATTTTTTTTCTTTTTCTTTCTAACTATGATAAAAACTATTATTTAATTTTTTTTCATATGTCATAGCATCGACTGGGAGGCGAACCCGCAACAATCATCTGTAATCAACTGCTTGCTTGTAAGGCGCTGCACTGACCTCTTGGCTAACAATGCTTGACAACTATTATATAATTAGTTATAAAATGATTAAATAAATTAACAAAGTACTTATGAAAAAAACATGTGAAATAAATATATTAAAGTAGGATATTGGGTCTAGATAAAATTGTTTTTTAAAAAACGTTCTGATATAAATTAATACAGACTTGATTTTAAATTAAGATATATATATATGTATAGGTCTAAAAAATAAAATGACGGTAATATATGTCTTGACTAAAGACGAAATCAGTGCAGTGAAAATGCTGGTAGAGAAGTGGCTATTAAAATAAAAATCTAGTGATAAAAATGATTTCCCTCAAAATAGTTTTAGGTAGCTTTATCTTGCTGATTGCTTTGAAGTATTTTTCTTCATCTAATTCAGCAATAATGATAATATTAGCTAACAAAAACTATTTAACATGGCTGACTAGAAAACAAAGAACTTACTAGACAAAAGACCTGAAACTATGCAATTGCATTCAGACAAATGTTGAATTGCATAGAATTTAATGTTTTCTGCTTTAAAGAAGAAAACTATGTTGTAAGGAAAGTGGAACTTTTTTGAAGACCCACCATATATCTTTCTCTAGTGGAATTCATCTACATTATCTACCATTGTCAATATTCCAAAAAAGAGAATCATTAACGATATGCATATATATATATTGTACTGGTCAAAAAATTTTGATCCATCTAACATGAGCTGGAATTCAAAAAATGTACTTCAAACCCAGTCAAGCCTGAGATTTAGGTCAGGAACCAACCTGAATTCAAACCCATTCCCTAAGTCCCAGATCAAACATCTAATGAATAACATATAATGATGGCACATGAGAAATTATTCTAAAATCTGGCCCACTAGCAGAGTGGAGAAGACAATGAGACTTAATTAACTACATTATGACTTAACTAAAATATGCATAAACACGGTTGTACATGTGGAAGTGGAGAAAAAGGAATTTGAACGACTCAAATAAGTTTAGAAATAAAACAGTTTAGTAACATGACAAGTTATTTATATACATTAATGTGTGTGTGAATGAGTGGTCTACCAAATGGTAGATAATTACATATTGAAATTCAGCTAAGGATTCTCATATGCTCTTTTATTAACTAAATAGTATATATACATTAACACACATCTTTGGTGGATACGGTATTAAGATGCCAATCAATTATTAAAAAGATTACATAAGATTGCTATTAATGCTTTGGTTTACGGTTCTGAAACGTGGTGACTAACATAATTTTGGGGAGTGTTCTTGGATTCATTACATATATAAGAAAATTATTTTCATGAAGCCGAGGTCGTGAAAATAAATAAAATACATTTGAAAGATATTTGAATCTAGGACAAAATATTTATTGAAAAATTCTTTTAATCAACATTTAGAAGACAGACTGCTTGATTTTCCCCAATATACTCTTAAATACAAAAACAACAAATTACGATCAGGGGATTGTATAATAAGATTGAAATAACATTATTAATTAATAAAATTAGTAATACTTGGCATCTACATATATTTTTGAGCAGAACACAATTTTAATATTATAACATCAATACTGGGTCATGAAGCAAAAGAAATAATCAATGAAGAAGTGGTGGTACTAAATGATGAAGAAATAACAGGAAAAAGTTGTGCTTCTGGATGAAAGATGAAGTCTAAGACCCCTTCTTAGAGGAGTGCTTAGAGACAAGTGGATAGGCATAGCATGTAAAAGACATTCTGGAATCACTGCCAGAGGCATTTTTATATGAAAAAGGTGGTCCTGGGAATTTCAACAATCCACAGGACATAACATGAAGAAAATCTATGGGATTGAAACAACCCCCAGATTAAAAGCACATAATATATACATGAAGATGAGCCAAATGTCAGTAATGCAGTACTGATCAATGTCGCTAATGACATGAAATAGGATTTACTGCTTTAAAATAAATGACCCTTGTTTGAATGTCATAATTTAGACAAATAATGTGCTATGCACTATAATATATACATATACATCTGGATCTCATTTGATGTGGATTATTTTCATGCGATTTTGAAGTTATGTGATTCATGTTTCTTCCTAATATCTTTCATATTTCACTATATTTTTTAGATATCAAGAATTTTAAATTATTAATAACTTATATTGACTTGAAATACTTTTTTTAAAAAAAAACATTATATAGCAGCTAACGTGATTATGGCCTGAAGCTGTATTGAGAATCTTAGCTTCTATGTAAATAACCTATTTATACTAATGAGTAAATAATAATAATAGAATTATACTTACATATAAAAATATCGCAATAAATATTCAAAAAATTTAAACTTTTAAAACATATTTTGCTATATATAACAGAAATAAATAATCTTTTAGATTTTTAAAATAAAAAACCAAGATTTTATAAACTGAAAATAATCTTTCTAATGGTAATGTATAATCTTTTTGTTTTGATTGCGATCTCATTTTTTTAATATAGAAACAGAAAACCACTAACACAGCACAAGACTGAAAGTGGCGCTAGTTGTACATCACATCATGAATAAAAATAAAGTGGCTAACAGGTTTCTCTGGGCATAATTGCTGAGAGATTCTTGACTTCGTTTAAGGAGAAGCCACA
Organism: Epiperipatus broadwayi; assembly: GCA_028023455.1. Taxonomy (NCBI): domain Eukaryota; kingdom Metazoa; phylum Onychophora; class Udeonychophora; order Euonychophora; family Peripatidae; genus Epiperipatus; species Epiperipatus broadwayi. The sequence continues at coordinate 12,770,705 of JAQFVV010012409.1, read as the reverse complement.
ATACATCACATCCAATCTGATTTCTTACAGTTTACAAATGAACGCAAGCAGTAATGATTAAAATATGTATGAAAAATGTAAAATTAAATACTGTAATTAATAAAAAAAGTAAAAAAAGTTTGTCTTGTATTAATTTTTTTCAAATATTTGAAATTTTTTGTTAGTCATACTTTATTTGCTTATTTTTTTAATGCGAATTTTAAAGTATTTTTCCTTGTTGCTTTGCTTTTATGCGAATTCTGAAAATTACTGGAACATATCCCTCATTTTTCAAGATAAGTTAAGTCTATTTTTGTGTGATTTTTTTTAATGCGGGTTTTCTGTGGCACCTATCTACCACATAAAATGACACCCAGGTATACAAGATTTTATTTAGTGAAAGAAACATTAAAATGTATCCCCTTCCCTTTTCTGCTATTTAAAAATAATTCAATCCCATCTTTGTGGATTTTGATAATAACTAGAATATTTAAATATTTGATACTTTAAAAGTATGAAAAATAAAAAAAATTATCAGTTGTATAGAAAACAACTCATAAGTCACCTTTTCAGAATTTAAATAAATAACATTGTAAAAGATTTCAAAGCATTAATTAGCTTAAATGATGGATTTACCCCAGGTAGAATTACTTTATTTTATTTGGAGTTGAACAAATAACACTTTTTATAATAAACCAACATAAAATGTTGATTTGTAAAAAACAATCTGGTGAGCTTACTAATTAATAATATATTATGATTTGAGGGGATGTTAATAACCTTAATTCATGAAGGTTTACTATAAAAAATAGGTAAGAAAAGATTTTAGAAATTCAGCTCACCAGGTTGCTTGAGATTCGCATATTAATAATAACAAAAGCATACATATAAAATCAAGTAGAAAATACATATAAATAAATGACTGTGCCAAAGTTTAAGAAAATTAAAGCATATGAGAGAGAATTAGATTTATCAAAATTATTTGAGAGCAATTTATATATTACATATTAGAAAGAGATAAAATTAAACAATACGTTAGGAGAAATCTTGATGGCAGGATTTGAGATTAGTTAGACTAGATTTACTTTTAGGTTGCAGCATGAGATACTGATTTACCATTAACATTTCTTAGAGTCCATTTTGAAAGTTAGCTCATGCATAACAGTTCAGGGATACATGCTAGTTCTAAGGTAACAGCAAGCTTCTGATCAGCATTCCAAAGGTCTCCATTGGCCTTTTACTTCATTCTAGGGCAGCAGGATGGTACAGCAGTTGAAGAAGATCCACAAGGGTCAGAAAGGTGATGGACTTTCTACTCGATCATCATTTTTAAATTTCAAAGAAGTATGGATTCTATTAACTGCACAGTTCTCTCAATAGTAGCTAACTTATTGGTGTTTAAAATCAGCCCATTTTATACCACACTCAGGTATATGTGGAATGCTTTTAATTTCTTATTTCTAGCCCAAAATCTAATCTCTGATCTAACAAAATCTTACATTTCTTTGTCCATTGTTTTGAAGATGCAAACATTAGATAACATTCAAAAATATATTGTTTATAACAAAAGTTAAATCCATTAGTTTTTATTCCCCATTTTATTTTCAGTAAAATCTTAATTAAAAATTCCTTCCCAAGATTAAAACAATATTATGTTTCCTTCCCTTTAATTATTTTTGGACAATTAACAGTTCCATCTTCCATCTTAGATTTTATAAAAATATACTGTTTAATAGGAAAAAAACAATTTAAAAAGAAAAAGTTTTATAAACAACATATAATAAAATATTTATAGAACTAATATTTTGTTAGTATGTTTGATATATATATATATATATATATATATATATATATATATCTGAGTCACACCTATGTATTTTAATAAAAGAGAATTAAAATTAATAATAAAAAATATTGAAAAGCTAAAATTTATAAATTTTAGGCATGCATCTCAGAAACATATGGATGGGACATAAGGTTTGAACATAGGTTAGTACTTGGTAAGTGGATAGAACCATGAAGCTCAATTTTAAACTAAGATTGACTGCTTCAATATATATATTATAACAGTTGGGAAATATTTGAAATTCGAGTCTTACCATATCCACCAAACAGGGTGCCACCAGGCTATTTGAACCTGGAAAATTTATATAGTAGGCAGATACATACTGTTAAGATCTAATTTTTACATATATGCTTTATTCCAACCATCAGTCCATGCCACTAGCTCAGGGAGCAGCAGAGATAATTTATAATATGAATTCTTATAAGTTTTAATAAAGATTTATATTCTCAAAATATATTAATATTTTTAAAAAAAAGCCACTTCCAGTAATTAACACACAAAACACTTATTAACGCACATATATAAATTTGAGGAATAAATTTAGATATTATTAATTCTAAATTATTATTTAGAAAATCCACACAGATGGACAGTTTAATAATATTTTTACTTTAGAATGTTGAGTATAGATAGGCTACATAGGTTTCTCGGCTAAAAACTTTTTAAAACAATCATTCAATCTTAGACTAAAAGTTTGTAGCCAAACCAATGCATGCTTCCAGATACATAGACACAACCAATGCAATATGAAGATGCTAGCATAAAACCATGCTGACAGGAATGTGCATCTGACAGCATGATATTATTTGAAGGAATCCTCATCCAGTACAGGAATGTGTGTCTGCCTGGTGAAGGAATCATGTATATAAAATAATTACAGAGAAATGCTACATATGGGGGAGAGCAGTCTATCTACCAACTTATAGTCCCTATCCATAGAGCTAAAATGAGATCAATAGCACAGGAAATACATGTGTCCACTGCAATGCAATGACTACATCTTTGGGTATGCATTCAACTGGGCTTTGCCCTGTATGCTAAACACATTTCACATTACTTTGATATAAACACTCACATATCCCTGCACCAGCATTGCCCTAACTACAAGACAAATAGCCTGAAATTAAACACCTTCAAAATAAACATAAATGATTAAAGTATAAAATTATTGATGAAATTGCAGAGGGAAAATTACAATAAACCCAATGGCACTCATCATAAGGTGCCGCATTCACCCCAATAACTTTAAAAGATATACAAATAAATATGTTTGGACACTCAGCATGATGTGTCATATTTACCAATATCTATATATTTTAATCATATGAAAATCAAAAAAAAAAAAACTAAACGTTAATGAATTTATGCAGCTATTTACACCCAACTTAAATTTAAGACATTTAAATAATTTAGTCAATAAATAATAATAATAATAATAATAATAATAATAATAATAATAATAATAATAATAATAATAATAATAATAATAATAATAATAATAATAATAATAATAATAATAATAATAATAAATGATTTAATTAAATTAGCAAACTCAAATATATAAAATTTGAAATCTTAATAAGTCAGATAAAGTTCATTTTTAAAAGTTATGTTTAGCTGTTTATTAAAAGTTTGTTAAATATTGACGAACGTTCTTAATTACTTTTTAAAATTTTATTGTTCATACTTTACAGTAGAGGAGCTCACAGTTCTTTGAGCAATTCCTGCAAAGACTTTATTAATCATACTTTTATGGAAGACCGGTCTGTTGTTCTTCCCATAGTTAATCTGGAGGCTGTCTTAGCTGGTTCAATCCTGGAACTATTTTATTGTAGGACCCATATGATTCGGGTCTACAATAGTGCCATTCATAAATTAACAGTTACTTCATTTGAAATAAGAGAGGGTGAAAAATGCATCTTTTCACCCTTCTCCTCAAAAAATCAAGCTGGAACTAACTCTCAATTTGAATTATTTACTTTTTATAATAATCCTCCAGATCCACTGAACATGGTTTCCTGTTCCAATGATTTTCATTAAGGTCCTTGCATTGGTTGCTTCTTTTATCTGACTTTTTAATTATATCAGAGTCCCAAGGGCTAGTTTGCTTTTTTGTTTAATTAATAAAATAATTATTTCCATTTACTGAGATTACATAGGAATCTTAAAACAGAAATTAACATTTATTTCTATTTTCATTTATGTTACTTTTTAACAAAAATATTTTATCTTTAGATCTTTACTTTTTTTATAAAAAAATATGTTCAAATACTTTTTTTTTTTTTTAAAAATTACTTTTGAAGTTTTCCATCTGTGCAATATATATATATATGTTAAATATAACTCTTTTTAATTTTGGCTTTTAGTTTTTAATAACTGATTTTATTTAAGATTATTTTCCCCATTATTTTAAAATTTTAAAATAATGTAACAGCATATGTATATTGTTATAATATATGCACCCTGTACAATAACTATGGTTTAAAATGTTCAAATCAATATTTTGTATTTTTTATTTATTTACTTTATATTGTGGTAGTTACGAATGCCTAAGTAACAAGTTTATTTTTATTTTTTTATTGTAAATAAATTGTTAACATTTTTATTAATCAATTTAGTTTGTTTTGCTTTTCAAACTTATTCCAAGCATTTGCCATTAATATTCACTAACCCCAAAAAGCCATGGAATCCAGTAGATGACAAACAAAGATAACAATTGTATTACAATGATAATGATTGGTGGATAGTAAGATATCCAGAAGTAAACTTTTTATTTAGAAAGTTTGGCACTTAAAGATGAAATTTAATTGAATCTAAAAACAGAACTTAAAAAGTCTTTTGAAAACATTATACTTAAAAGAAACGTCAGTGCAAAAGTTCTATTGATCATCATCATCAGTGTTGACTAGATTAAAGGTATATATTTGATTTTGTTAATGATTTCTTATTAGAATGTATATTAACCTACTTTATTACTGTTACATTTGAATACATTACAATATACACTTTTGCTACATTTAGTGAATAATTTATAAGCCTTTTAATAAATTAAATACTGAAAAATATTTTTCAATTTTTAATTTACACATCAATAAAACAATTTTATTATTGTTTGTGGTTTTAAAGGTTTTTTTGGACACTTTGGCAATTTTGGCACAATAAAAAAAGAAGTCCATTGCTTACTATTCCACACTTTTGGCACAAAAACAGCTCAAGGATGTTCAGAAATTACACTCTAAAAAAAGAAAAGGAAAAAAGATAAATTGTACATATAAACAAGATTCTGTGGCTTTTGATAAAAATTTTGATAATCACATATATTTAATTAATTATTAGCTAAAGTTATCAAGCTATGGTATATATATATATAATTATATTTGTTTTAAAATAAATTTATTAAACATAGTAACATAGTAATATACAGTTAAACTTTATAAAAAATTACATAGCATTCAGAATGAAACTTGAAAAAGTCAATGCAGAGAAAAGGGTATCTTAATAAGATTAAGAGGAAAATAAAACTTTCACCCAAGTATCGTCATGTAGAAAGCAGGAGAGTCTTTCTGCTTGACTTGGTCAAGAAGCTTGATAAAGACAGAGCCGAGTCCTGAGAATGACCAAAGATGAGCCTGCAATGCATCAACCATAAAGAAAATGTTATAAAGATAGATAATCTTGTTGCTGCAAAAGATCCCTTCTTGAGAGTATTACAAACGGAAAGAGCTTACCTAAGATCCAGAGAGACATTCGCAACAATAAAGTCCCTAATCGACTTAAGAGCAGGACAAATATAGAAAATATGGTGTATTGTCTCATCACATAATCTACACAACTGACACTGAAATGAAATCCTAATGAAGCCTCTGCTGGTCACTGAAAAATAACTTGTTGGGAGAGCATTTAAATTCAGTTTAAGTACAAAATCAACTTGTCTTGCTTCAATGAAAAGAAGTTTCATTTTACACAAGAGAACTTTATTTGAAACACCTAATGAAGTCAAAAGAGGAGTATAATGTGGAAATTTTAATTTATAAACATCCCAGAATGTCAATTTCCCATCAAGTGCAACTTGAACTGAGGGTATCGACTTAATAACCGACTTCCATAAATCAGCAATCCAATAACTTGAAAATGGAGGTGGTGTATCTGTAGAATCAATAACCAAAGGATGAGATAATTGAACAAGCTTTAGACAAGTTACACAAAGAAAAGATATAGATCTCTGGAGATATAGAGTTGAGACCGAGTGCAAACCTAGACCATTTAAAAGCGTTGGCATTTGAATTTTAGCAATACTGATAGATACAACCTTGTTTTTCCAAAATAATTTTGAACAAAGCAAATTTATAGCCCTCTCAAAATGCTTTGTTGGCCTAATAATTGGTAAATAATAACTAAGCCTTGAATCGACCAAAGAGTTCAAGAGTGTAACCTTACCCATAAGTGAAATGTTTATATTGACAAGCGATGCAACTATCCTTTTTGTTTTATTCGATGTGTGTATTTTTTCAAAGTTATATATGTAATCTTGTAATTGAATATTAATAAATACAGTAACCTAAATGCACTTAAGACACAGGCAGCAAACATAAAAATTACGGAATTGTGGGAAGGTTAGTCTTTGAAAGTGTTAATTGACAAAGACTATGAAGATAATTGAAAGCGTCCTAAGTGAATAAAAGTTTTTTTTTAAAGTTGTACTTTATTATATATATATATATATATATATATATATATATATATATATACACAGAGAGAGAGAGAGAGAGAGCACTGTATTTATTACTATTTAATTACAAGACTATATATATATTAAGTTAATTTAAAAATGTTTATAAAATACAGAAAATACAAATAACATAATATTTGCATATGTATAATAAATTGTTCTAATATATACAAATATACATGTGTATACACAAAATCAATATAAACCATAACTAATATAATATGCATAATAAAATACATCCAATGCTTTAATATATATATATATATATATATATATATACAAACTTCTATTATATATATATATATATATATATAATAGAAGTTTGTATAGAACACTTAGGTTAGATAGAATGCACATTTAAATCAATTGTAAAATATATATAATTTTTTTTTCAAATTGATTTCTTTTCATACTTAAAATGACTGAGAGTTGTTTCAATTTCAAAAGTGTTAACAAAGATTTAAACAAATGAAAATACATAATAGAATGCCTCCAATTCTTTAATTAATCTTAAATATATATATATATATATATATATATATATATATATATATATATATAATATTTAAGATTAAGACTCATACCACTATATATTTTTTAAAATACTCTCTAACCCAGCTTAAGAGAATAATTAACAAGAATAAAGCAACTGTCTATTCTTGTACCTCATTTATTAATATAGAGGTTGTACTTGCATAAATCTCTTATTTTGTTAAAACATAATTTCTGTTATCTTATTTGTAATTCTTGATATTAAAAAATGGAAACTAAAATAAAATTACTATAAAGAAAGTGTAAAAATCACATTTTCTTTTTAGAATGTAGCTGTATGCCGATATAATCTAAAGAAATCACTGTCATCGTGAACCTTAAAACAAAAACATTACAATATCCCAAAAAGAAATCTAGAGCAAACAGTGGATCTCCTGACTATAAGTATTTTCTAAGGATACATGGCAACCTTGCAAAAAATGCTCATATTATGGTTATACCATCTGAAACCTTAGAGTAAAGTGACAAACTCCCTATTTGCAAAAATGAAAAATAAACTCATTATAATAAACTCAAGCTGCACTCATGTATATAGGTTAGTTTTAAATAATATACCAGTAACAAATTGAGAGAAAAATAAGAATAATAAGTTATGCAAATACCAAATCAGAGACAACTTTGTAAATAAATTAGTATTTATAATATTATCATTTCAAAATCCAAGAAGGAAGCTTATTAACAATAATAGATCTAGAAAAACTTTATTTTGGGAATAATAATTTTGTTGTTTTCTATTGTTATCATTAAACCATTAAGCACCACATGATCACCATCTCTTATACTAGCACACAATTGTTTATAAACAAGGTGGTGCTCTCAGATCCAAAGCTCCTCACTGATGAAGGCCACAAGCCAGAAACTAGTCTGGGGATATTGGATGAGTAGGCATTAGATAGGAATTTTATGCACAAGCCTTCTGGCATTCATTGATTACTCTGGTTGGCACAGGGTGGCACTACTGTATGGAGAGTTTTGCTTTGATTATTGTTATTATTACCATTTAATAATTAATATAATTTCATTAGTTATAAGAAAATATTTTACACACTACAACAAGTAGATTTAATTTTTTTTATCGATTTCAAATCGGTAACAACAAAAAAATTTCATTCCTCATCTACAAAATCTTTTCTAAACTTTGCTTGCAAAGCAAATCAATATTTAGATCATACTTGCTCCTGAAATTTTTATTCATGAATTTCTCCTTAAGAATACTTATTTTTGGCTCTGAATTATTTCCTTATAGTTTTCATAATATTTTAAAAAGACAATCTGTAAATATTATAAAAAATTTTAGCCTATTCATTCAGGGTACTGAATGCTTCTTATATAAGTAAATAATGGGATTTGAACTTAGAAATTTTCAGATTATATTCATCATCTATTCCATCTCAAACAACTAACACATATGACCACATACACCTGGGTCTCATTTTATGCAGTAGATAGGTTCCTCAGAAAATGCGCACAAAAGAAATCATACAAAAATAGACTTAACTTACCTTGAAAAATGGGGATAGGGGTTGTAATTTTCAGAAATCGCATAAATGCAAAGCAAGAAGGAAAAATTACTTTAAAATTCACATTAAAAAAATAAGAAAATAAATTATGACTAATAAAAAATTTCAAATATTTAAAAAAAAAAATACAAGACAAACTTTTTTACTTTTTTTATTAACTACAGTATTTAATTTTACAATTTTTCATACATATTTTAATCATTAGCAGTTGTTTGGTTATTTGACAATATGTGTTCGTTTGTGAAATGTTAAGAAATCAGATTTGTCATGTGACATACAACTAGCGCCACTTTCAGTCTTGAGCTGTGTTCATGGTTTTTTGTTTTTATATTAAAAAAAATGAGATTGTAATCAAAACAAAATGATTATAGATTATCATTAGAAAGATTATTTTCAGTTTATAAAATCAATAAAATCTTCATTATTATTTATTTTAAAAATCTAAAAAAATATTTATTTCTGTTATAATTAACAAAATACATTTTAAAAGTTTAAAATCTTTGACTATTTATTGTGATATTTTTATATGTAAATATAAATCTATTATTATTGTTTATTCATTAGTATAAGGTTGGCTGCAGAAAGGAGTTTTGATATTAACTGAAAGGAGACCCTTTGATTCCTCTTGGATGCCTTAAAGGAACCGAGCAGGGCAAATTCCTAATGTCCACTCCATACGTTCTTGTTGTTGCAGCTGTTATTACTATGTGATTATTCATATAGTATATGAACATGGATGGGCTGCTCACCAACATGCATTAGCCAGCATGGTGAGTTTATTGGCTTTTTACCTCTGAGTTTAAGATCAAAATACACCATGGTCTTTCTTTTCAGTGCCTGATAAGGCAGAATGAATGTTTGTGTAAATGATAAATATTTTTTCAATACATATATACAATTATGACAGACAAAAATAAAGCATGGCCCTTATTCCTAGGAGGCTGTAAAGTCACCAACCAAGGCAGTGGTTGGTGGCCGAAGGCGGAGGGTGCTAAGAATCCCCTGATTGCGGACCCAGGCTGCCATTTGATGATGACTTTTTATTTAGGTACTTACAACTGCTGATCACTTTCAAGTGAAGGAAGATTGCAAGAATTAGAAGAAGAACTTTCTTATATTAAATGGGACATTATTGGACTTTGCGAAGTTAGAAGAAAAGTTGAAGAGACAATTGATTTAAAAAGTGGACATATACTCTATTATAAAGGCACAAATATTGGAAATACAAGTGGAGTAGGATTCATTATAAATAAAAAGTGGAAGAACAATATTGTGGAGATTGATGGTGTATCGGACAGAGTGGCAAGATTAGTTATACGACTTAATAGCAGATACCAAATGCAGATAATTCAGGTTTATGCCCCAACAAGTTCTCATAGTGATGAAGTAGTAGAAGATTTTTATATGGATGTACAAAAGGCTTTTGATCAGAGTAAACACCATTTTAAAATTGTTATGGGAGACTTTAATGCTAGAATTGGTAAAAAAAATGAAAGATGAAAGTGCTGTGGGTAATTTTGGTTATGGTAATAGAAATGAGAGAGGACATAGACTTGTGGAGTTTGCAGAAAAAGAAAAACTTTATATTATGAATTCTTTTTTTGAGAAAAATGTTAAAAGGAAATGGACATGGAAGCATCCAAATGAAGGTACAGCAGAATTGGATTATATTTTGACTAACAGGAAATACATATTTCAAGATTGTAATGTTCTTAATAAATTTAACATAGGAAGTGATCATTGATTAGTAAGGTGTAAGATATGTGTTAATGCAAAACTAGAGTGACAAAAATTATTAAGAAAAACAATATTTACAGTTGATATTCCTAATCTTCAGAAACATTCTAATGAATTCAAATTAGAACTTACAAATCGGTTTCAAGTATTAGTAGATTTTGAACATGATTCAGATTTGAATGAAATTAATATGAAAATAACTGATACACTTTTGAAAACTGCAACAAAGATATCTGGTAGAAAGAAACAGCAATTGACCAATAAAATTTCTACTGAGACTAGAGAATTTATGAAGAAAAGAAGGAATATGAAGATATACAAAAATGATGCATTAAAAAGAATTGAATATCTCGAATTTTGTAAAATGGTGCGGAAAAGAGTTGTAAATGATATAAGAAAGTATAACTGTGAACTAGCAAGGAAAGCTGTAGAAAAAAATAAAAGTTTTAAGAATGTAAAACAACATTTTGGTATTGGTAGGAAATTTATGTCTGCAATAAGAAAAAAAGATGGAATTATTATTAAAAGGAGAGATGGCATCATGAAATTGGTAAAAGATTTTTATCAAGAATTATATAGTAATAAAGAACAAGTACCTCCTATATCTATTACATCTTCCAAATTGCCCAGAATTTTAAATGAAGAAGTGAAACATGCAATTAAATGTATGAAGAAAGGAAAGGCTCCAGGTAATGATGGAATTATAATTGATATATTAAAAGAAGCAGGTGAAGAAATAGAAATTTTTTTAGCAAAGTTATATACCAAATGTCTAAATGATAAAGATTTACCGGTGATTGGAAGAATGCAGTAATAATATTAATATTTAAAAAAGGTGATAAAGAAGATATTAGAAATTACAGACCTATCAGCCTTTTATCAGTTTTATATAAAATTTTTACCAAGATAATTACTACTCGTCTACAGAGAACATTGGATTTCCACCAACCAAGAGAACAAGCTGGATTTAAATGTGGTTTTAGTACAGTAGATCATATCCAGGTATTGAGAGAAGTTATAGAAAGGACAAATGAATATGAGTTGCCATTATGCTTAGGATTTGTAGATTATGAAAAGGCATTTGATTCTATAAACATTTCTTCAGTGATTAAAGCATTAGATCATCAAGGTATAGATCCAGGATATTGTCATATTTTAAAGAACATTTATAAAAATGCAACAGCAACAATTAGATTACATAATGACACTGGGAAAGTCAACATTGAGAAAGGTGTAAGACAAGGTGACTCCATATCTCCAAAACTTTTTACAGCAGTGCTGCATGAAGTATTTTGTGGATTAAAATGGGAAACTAAAGGAGTAAAAGTAAATGGTGATTATTTAAGTCATTTAGATTTCGCAGATGATGTAGTTGTTTTTGCAAATAATGTTTCAGATCTGCAGGAAATGTTGCAGGAATTATCAGATGAAAGTAGGAAAGTAGGACTAAAGATAAATGTTAAAAAGACTAAAGTAATGTTTAATCGATTTGCTCAAAATATGAAAATAAAGATTGATTATGATGAATTAGAAGAAGTTAACAGTTACAAATACCTTGGTCAGATTATTAATACAGATGGAAACATAATGGAGGAAATTAATCATAGAATTAAACTTGGTTGGAGTGCTTTTGGTAGAAATAACTTTATACTAAAAGGAAATATGCCCATGTGTTTGAAAAGGAAGGTTTTTAACAAATGTGTTTTACCAGTTCTTACTTATGGATCTGAGACTTGGACACTTAATAGAAGAGTAATTCAGAGACTTCAGACCACTCAAAGAAGTATGGAGAGATGTATGTTGGGAGTAACAAGAAGAGATCGTAAACACAATGTATGGGTAAGAGAACAAACAGGTATTACTGACCTCATTGAAAAAATTAAAAGATTGAAGTGGAGTTGGGCTGGTCATATTGTTAGAAGATATGATAATAGATGGACAATTGAAATTTTAAACTGGATTCCAAAAGATTGTAAAAGACCCAGAAATAGACCACATGTGAGATGGATGGATGAAATAAGAAAGTGTGCAGGGGTGATGTGGAGAAGAGAAGCTAAAGATCGAAGAAGATGGATTAAACTTGGAGAGACCTTCATCCTGCAGTGGATTGATAATGGTTGATAATGATGATGATGATGATAAGTAGGTTATTTACATAGAAGCTAATATTCTAAATACAGCTTCAGGCCATATTCACATTAGCTGCTAATATAACGTTATATTTTTTAAAAAAAAAAAGTATTTACAGTCAAAATAAGTTATTAATAATTTAAATTTCTTGATATCTAATAAATATAGTGAAATATGAAAGATATTAAGAAGAAACATGAATCACATAACTTCAAAATTGCATTAAAATAATCTGCATAAAATGAGACCCAGGTGTACATGCAAAGAAGATAGATGATCCCCAATACACATATTTTGTGCAGAACCAGCACTCATCAGTTGGACCAGATCAAAATCCCCCACACATATATACAATCAGTGCTCAGCTTATATTAAGATAGAAATTCCTTAAACTTTAATGGACAGGGTTTAATCTTCTCATCGTTTCAACTATTCAAGCATCCATTTCATTGAAAAACCAATGATAGAATGCTCAAAGCCTTTTGTATGACTACAATATCAAATTCCCCAAGGGCCTTGAGCATTCATTGTTGGTTTTTCAATAAAATGGACATTTGAATAGTTGGAAGGGTGGAGAGATTGAAGCCTGTCCATTAAAGTTTAAGGAATTGATGATTTAATATAAGCTAATTGTATATATGTGTAGAGATTATCATCTGGCCCACTGATGAATGCTAGTTGTGCACAAAATATATATTTTGGGAAGCATCTATCTTTTTTACATGTATGTTGTCATGGACATCACTTGTTTGAGATGGAGTGGAGAATAAATAGAGATGGAAATATCCTAAGGTCAAACCCATCTATTTACATAAACTTTTTTATAAAAATAGATCTTCAGTCATTTTGCTCTTTTAATTGTAGTCTGGTAAATTCTTGTTTACTAACATAAATTATTAATAATTTAATTTAGTTTGTATGGCTGTCCTTATTTTATAATATACATCAATTCCAACTTAAGAAATCAAATAAAGGAAAAAAAATACGTTGGACAAATCTTAAAATTTAAGAATTGTTTAAATAACTATTAAGTTATGTAAACAATAAATAAATAAAGATAGAAAATATTACCTATGGGTGAAATTATAATACTTCAAAAGGTTTAAATGATTTTGGCAACTTTGGCTTGATAAAAGAGAAAATCCATTGCTAACATGTCAGCCCCACGGATGTAATGAAAGCTAATGGGATATTCACTGCAGCAATTAAAACCCTTTAAAAAAAGAAATATACTTTAAATATACACTATATATTTGTTGCGGTTTATCATGATGTTATATATACATTATACAGTGATATACTTTAACTAATATTTTAGTAACTTAATATAATTCCAATAGTTAGCACTATAGTAATGATTATTAATATTATAGCAATCAACATTAAATACACCTTAAAAAACTTTATTTATTTCTGATTCATCATGTGTTTATTGTATGTAAAACAAACAAACAAAAGCAAACAGAATTTCTTTGATTTTTCCTTTTCTGTCACTTTTTTCTGCAAACCGCTTGCCTCATATGCAGATTAAACCTATGTGAATACTCTTTTTCAGATTATAAAATTATTGACATTCTTGTAGAATTAGGTTTTGCTTTTGTATTTATAAGAAAACAGTGCTGCATTATTCAGATCCTTATATTTGCTTTAGTCAGCTGAGTGTTTTAGCACAGCGCCTTACAAGCAGTTGTCCCAATTTCACTGCCTGGCTGATACTTTGACATATGAAAAATATATATATAACCATTAGAAACCAGTCAACATTTAGACAATTCCAATATAAGTAATAATAAACAATCTCAGGCTGTTGTCAAGGCAACCTCATTTTAACAACAAGTTGAGATTGTTGATTATCTATATTGGGATTGTCTAAGTGTTGACTGGTTTCTAATGGTTACTTGTAAACCCATTTAAGATTGAGCATTATTACACTTATTATATATATAAATTCTAATATTCTCATGGATAAATGAATTCATAGTTTATTTCCAGAGAATTCTGTGTAACTGCCATTCTTATTATTTGGGAAAGATGAAGCTCTGAGAAAAATACTCAGCTATTTAGCTATTATATTTTTATTACATGGAAGCTCCTGGAAATAATATTATGAATATATATATATATATACCAACATTGTGTTGGCACATAATTATTTTATCTAAAAATTATTAAAACAAGAATCTTTCCTTAAAAGAGAATAGTATTTAAAAGTTTAGGAGTTTTTTTTTATTGCTGTCAAAAATGTAAATTTAAAAGTCAAAGGGTTTTTGAAATAAAAGTTACAATTAATTAATTAAAAGAGGGGAGGTGGGTTTGCTTTAGAAATGTCAAACTAAAAGTTTTAAGTTGAAAGAGTTTTGCTAGAAATAATTAATTCATAGTTAAGTAAAATTAAAAGAAGTTAAAGAGTTTATTATAATTAGTTAAAATATAACTTAAAGTTTAAAAATATAAATCTCTTTTTATTTAAGTAAAGAAAAAGGTCATCTCAAAAACTAAATAATGAATGATTGTTAATAAAATATACATGTGTGTAAATGAAAAATGCTTGTTAATAAAATATATATGTGAGATTATAAACATTGCATAAATATGTGCATGTTAAAATGAAATAAAGGAAAATTATATTTAAAAACACAGCGATGGCTACTAATCAAAAATGTAAAAACAACACATTTGAATGGCTGCTAATTGATATCTCCAACAACAGGATTAAAAGCTTATCTCAAAGAAATGCAATTAAAACAAGGAAAAAACTTCGACAACAGATATAGCTGGAGGATATCAAAATGGACAAATGTCTTATGTATAAATAGTCAATTTTATTGAGAAGTTGAGTTTTAGTTTTGATCAGTCAATTTATGAGTTCAATTCATCAATCAGTCATGCAGTGTTAATAGCTTCATTGGAACATATAATGAACTTCAAACCTTATCCAAATACCAGTACTCTGCCTGAGATGAAGTAACAGTTGCCCAATAAGTGAGAGCCACCCAAGTATCTACTGTTTTAATAATAATAGTGCCATGAAATAAATAACCGCTCTCAACCTTAATAAAAGAAGTAACCAGGATCGCCAATCAATAGGAATCCTCCGCAGAAGTATAAAACCAGCTGGCTGGTAATAAAACAATTCAGAAACACACTGGAAACACAGGAAGCAAATAACCAAAATATCCATGCTCCAAAAACCTAGGTATTTAATAACTTTCTTATTTCCATTTATAAATTCAAAGTAGTCATTGCCACACATAAAGCCTCCAGAGTCAGTAGTAAAGGAATACTATCGACACATAAAGTACTATTGATGTGCATGTTGGTTTGAATGCCTTATATTTAATATTTATCATACTATTTAATACTTTATTGTTAGATTATATTTTCATGTGTATTTAAAATGGGTGTGCATGGTCATATATAAGTACCTTAAATGTTTATGATAATTAAAAAATATCTAAAGTAGTTTAAAACTTTAATAATTAGTGTTAATTAAAATAAACTGTCTTTTAAACTTAAAGCTTTATTTTGTCGGTCAATTCTTTTTGCCACTAGTTAAGGAATAACTTGTTATTGAATTAAAAAATAGACTGAGCTAGTTAAGGGATTTTTCAAGTGTTGGATTATGGGTCTGCTGTCCAAACATGTTAGTTTTAGACTAGCTGGAGCCCGGGGTTTACTCTGAAACAAATCAAGTGTTTGGATAGTAGGGGTTTGAATCCAGCAGTCGAGGTGGGCGACAATCTGGAAATGTGATCGTGTTATGCGTTGCATAGCTCGGTCTGATCGTGGGTATTGTTGACAGCTCTGCTATCAATAATATTTTCTACTTTTCTCGAACATGCGGGTTCATTCACATAATATTTATAATTAAATAAGATTATAAATTTATTAGAAATAAGGTTGAAATCCAGCTAAACCAAGCTTGCAGAGTAAATGTGATCATCAACGGATTGAACCCTGTACAATATATAGGTATATATGTGTGTGTGTGTCTTTAAGTTAAAAATTGTAAATATATTTTATTAAAAAATAAACAACGAAGAACTAGAAATATCTAGTAAATTGATTTTTGATAGTGACACTACTTGCTTAAATTACCACTTTACTTCTTTTGGCAGAAAGAATATATACACTGATGTACACATGCAGCACAAATATAGAAATTTAAAGTTAATTAGGTAGAAATTTAATGTTTATGTGGTTCATTGAAATATTAAAAAAAAAAATTTCTCTCTGGTAATTATGAATGATCCACTTTTCAGATCTAAGCTTCGACTGCTACAACATAATGATTATTATAATTAGAAGGGATTTGAATTCAAACTTTCAAGCTCCCTAATCTATACACATGACCACATACATGTGAAAAGGATAAATGATCTCCAATACATGTATTTCATGTTGAACCAGCATTCATCAGTTGGCCCAGATCATTATCTCTCACACATATATACAATCAGCACTCGGTTTATATTAAGATAGCAAATCTTCAAACTTTAATGAACAACTTTCAATCTTTACCACTCTTCAGCCATACATATCATTGATAATCTGATGGTGGAATGTTCAAAGCTCTTACTGATGCCAACATTATTGTCATACCCATGTTGATTTTAAGATAGTCTGACTTGTCATGTATAGTACCTTAATATATACATTTAAATACACAGAAGAGGGATGGGCAGAATGCAGGCTGAATATATAATATTTGAATACAATTATATTGTCTATACTGAACTTAATGTAATTATAAGGGATTTGAACTCAGAATTTCAGCTCCCTATATCTATCCACTCAATCCTATTCAACAAATGCACATGACCCCATATATATGTAAAAAATAAATGAACATTTAAAGTCCTATATATGTGGGATCAGAGAGACTTCAAGTCAACATAGATATGAGATTAATATTGGCATCAACAAGGGTTTTGAGCATTACATCATCAGATTTTCAATGATATGGATAAGTGAAGAGTTGGAGGGTGGAGAATATTGAAATCAATCCAATAAAGTTTGAAGATTTGCTATCCTAATGTAAATTGAGCACTGATTATATATATGTGTGGCACATAATGATCTGGACCAACTGATGAATGCTGGTTCAGCATGAAACACATATTGGAGATCATTTATCTTTTTCACATGCATGTAGTCATGTGTATTAGTTGTGCAAGATGGAGTGAATAGAGATTAAAAGTCTGAGTTCAAATCTCTTCTAATTACATTAAGTTCAGTATAGATAATATACTTGTACTTAACTTTTATATATTCAGCCTGTATTCTACCCATCCCTCTTCTGAGTATTGAAATCAATTTTATATTAGACACATCATCTTTTTTGGCTTATGTTGGTATAGCAAATAAATAAATATCATCAACCATCATCAATCCACTGTAGGATGAAGGTATTATCAAGTTCAATCCATCTTTTCTGATCTTTAGCCTCTCTTCTCCTCATCACATATACAGCATCAGAATAAATAAGATTTTATTTACAATTGGCTGTCCAACAAGTGTCTGAATATTATATAATATATATTGTGAGGGTAGCTTAAGATTGCACCCACAACAACTCTTAGCCACCTGAAATATTGGATTGTTTTTCCTTTAATTATCATGTAAAGATCAAATAAATAAATAAGTTTTGCTAAAACACTTTTAAAAAAATATAAATGTTTAAATAGTTACAACAGTGTACTAATTATATATTAAGTATTAAGCATCACATGATCACAAGCCACAAGCCAGAAACTAGTCTGGGGATATTGGATGAGTAGGCATTAGATAGGGATTTTATGCACAAGCCTTCTGGCATCCATTGATTACTCTGTTTAGCACAGGTGGCAATACTGTATGGAGAGTTTTTCTCTGTTTATATATTAAGTACTGGAAATGATGGGTAATTTACAGTAAAAAAAAAACACTAATATATATAAAAAAATATAAACCTTGATAAAAAATCAAAAAAAATTTATATATATGTTGACAATTGTATTGTGATTATATTAAATATAGACAATGACTTAAATGATGACAAAAATAGTCATAGCAATAAAAAATAAATCAAGTACTGTAATAAATAACTGAATATAAGAAGGAGATAATAATGATAATAATATTAATATTGCAAATTTATTTTATTATTTATTTTATTTTTTAAAATGAATCGATAATAAAAATATTTTTAAAAATGCAACAATAGGTTTAAACAATAGATATAACACCTGGTATAAAAAGGAAAACAATTAAATATCATTGTTATAACTATTTAAACATTTATAACTGAAACACAGGCTTATTATATACCTGTGTCTATATATGTAATATAGGGTATATGAGCACAGACTTTCAGATGACCCATCACTCCCCACTCTATCTAATAACACTGATACACTCAAGTACATATATACATATATTGGTGATTATTTATCTTTTCAGCATATATATTCTTGAGTGTATCAGTGTTATTAGATAGAGTGGAGAGTTATGGGTCATCTGAAAGTCTGTGCTCATATACCCTATATTAAACATTTATATATTATTAAAAGTGTTTTAGCAAAACTTATTATTTATTTGATCTTTACATGCTAATTAACGAAAAAAAAATCCAATATTTCAGGTTGGCTAAGGCTTGTTGTGGGTGTGATCTTAAGTTACCCTCACAATATATATTATATAATATTCAGACCCTTGTTGGACAGCTAATTGTAAATAAAATCTTATTTATTCTGATGCTATATATGTAATGTGGAGAAGAGAGGCTAAAGATCAGAGAAGATGGATTGAACTTGATAATACCTTCATCCTGCAGTGGATTGATAATGGTTGATGATATTTATTTATTTGCTATACCAACATAAGCCAAAAAAGATGACATGACTAATATAAAATTGATATCAAATTTTATATGATTACAATTTTTTTTTTGATTTATCCATCACAAATATAATTAAATTGTTAGTATCTGATTGTTAAGAACAACCATGTCCAAAAGTAAAAACTGTTCAATATTAGCAAAGTAGATATATCATCAGTGATGACAAAGTCATTGTATTAATATTTCTGCAGTGTAATTTGTACTACATCATTCTCATGCAAGGTAGGGACTGTTTATGCCTGATTTTAACACCTTGTGCAAGGGTATAATCATAAATATATGACCAAAGACATGTAAAAAAGATATACTGTCATATGTTTATGATTATATCCCACCCACAATGTATTACAAGCAGATAAAAATTAGTCACTAAATTGCATAAAAGTGGTACAGTGAAAATTACACTATAAAAATATTACTCAATAAGTGAATAATCTCTAATCTAAAGAATGACTAATAAAAAAATTATAACATTGTTTAATTGTTATTATTTTTCTTCTTTTCTGAGGCAACCCAATAGAGTTCTCAGAGACAAAAAACACACTTCACTATTTACAGAACATGAACAGAAAACTGGTCATAGATTCAAGCTAACAAAATTAGAGATACTGTACACCCAGAGAGAGAGCGAGAGAGAGAGAGAGGGTAGAAAGTGAAAGTTTAAATAAGCATGTGCAGTAGTTGGTGATTATTTTTATATTAACAAAAAAGAAAGAAGTGAAAGAAATGTACCCATTTGAAAGAAATGGACTATTTGAATCATCAAATTTTAATTTAAAATTGAATACATAAATAGTTAAAAACATTGATATAAAGAACCATTTAATCACACCACTGTATGCCATGAATTTGTCTTAGTAAAAATGTACTGAAAGTATTCTAGGTAGTAATAAAGCTAAATATTATTAAAAAAAACTACTTTTCTGTGTGTATATTAACATGGTTTTACTACTTGGAAAATGCAATAAAAGTGTCAGAAACAAAGAAATGATTTGACAAAACATTTATACTATCAATAGAACAAATTTATGGTACTATCTAAAATTATTTGGATATCTATAAAAGATTAATCACATTATGCAATTTTTACATAATGAAATGACAGGACGTTATTAGTATAAGTAGAAAATCTGAGATATTTGAAATGAAATGTATGTTAAACAAGAATATGTCAATAAATCAATTATCTTATATAGCGCGATGTTTTATAAACTGTAATAGTTATACAACATTAAGCTGTGCACACGCTTTGCAGATTTTAACTATAAATGACAGAATACAAACACATAATAAAGTCTTTGGGAAAAGATAGAATGGCCATCTATCTTTTCGAACCCAAACGCTTTTGTATGGGCAAATCTTAAGTGTCTGAAAGTGAAAGCGTGAAGACGGGTTTTATTTTTATGACTAAGATTACTGGAACAGTTTATAGATGATTTCATGAAGCATGAAATGTAATACAGATTAAATGGTAAAATTTTTAATTTGAATAGATCAAAAGCAAAAACAAGAACTTTATCTTTTCTTTTTTTTTTAATTACAGTGTGTTTTATGCTTGTATTGCTTTTTGCTAATTTGAAACTAATAATATTTACCGAGGCTATAACCTCGTATACGTATAAAATGCGATAGTAGGGACCTCTACAGGTGTTTTAACCACAAGCTTACGCTTTAATTTGAAACCTATTCCACAAAATGTATTTAACGTTTTTAATGCAACCAATGTAAAAAGATTCTTATCTTTTATTTAGAAGAAATGATAAAAACATCGCAATTTTTCCTCAACTTGAGAATATAATCAATTTAAATATCCTTTTTAGTAGAAAGGCAAATTTGATGTCGGGATGCAAGATAGACTTCAAAGTGCTATTGCTTTCAAGAAATTTAAAGATTGGATATTTTATCACAGTATTATATGTAAGAAAACAAATTAGTTGTACATACAGCTATTATGTTACTCTATTTAGCATCAAAGTGAAAAGTAGATTCCTTATATTAATAATTATTCTTAGTCACTCATTAGGCTAGAGATTATCCATTTACTGTAATGTAATTTTCACTATACTACTCTCATTCAAGATAGAGACTGGTCTATCCATTTCTTATCATCATGTGGATAGATGTAATCATAAACATATGACTATAAACATGTGAAGAAGATGCATATTTTTGTGCTGAACCAGAACTCATCAGTTGGCCCAAATTACAAACTCTTACACATAACTTTAATATTGTTTAGTATATATAGATATCTAGTTACAACAGTTTAAATGTCAAACTTATTGTCCTTATGACAGTAACACAAACCACAACAATGGATGGGTGTTGTGTGGTCAAAATTATACTACAGAAATGTCATAGATTTCCTATTGATAAGAAAAATATAAGGATAATCCATAAAATTGTACATCACAAATCAATCAATATGTTCTTCAGCTGGCTGGATCTTATAGAGATTCCATTTAGCTTTAGAGAAATATTGTTTTAAATGTTATGCGAATGCAAAACAGTTTCAGGAATAATGTAGTGATATATTTATTTGAACTATTAATGAAATTACAAAAAAAAAAATCAAGTCAGATGTCACATGACCTAATTTAATAAGCTTGTATTTATAAATTTTATATATAGAGCTCACAAAATAAGCTCTTAACAAGCTTGAATATCCTAGAACCTCACTGACAATGCTAGTAGCAGAAACTGGTCTGGGGTTGGGGATAATCTGCAAAGCTTGTTAAGAGCTTATTTTGTGAGCTCTGTATATAACTATTAACGAAATAGGCATGGGATATAATCTGATCTTATTTGATTGGACACATGAAATTAATGATCAATAACAGACATTCTAAAATGTATTTGTGGTGGATTTGAGTATAATTTTCTGGTGAAGGTGGACCCCTTTTTTAAAGATTTTAGTATCAAAGGCACTCTCTGAAAATCAAATTTTGATTGTTTTGATTGGAGAAATAGAATTGAAAACAGAATAAAACTGACAGCCATACTAGACAAAGTATTGAAATCTTTCAGAAAAAAAAGTTTGCTTCACAAGATGTTAAAATTTTACATGATAAAATTCATATAGGAACAATAAATTAACAATTTCTATATGTGAATGTATTTGTGAGTCACAGATTGGTTTGCATAGTTATTGTATATTTATCTTTAGTTTATATGAATGTATTTGTGAGTCATAGATTTGTTTATATAGTCCTTGTATATTTAGCTTTAGTATAAGTGAATGTATTTGTAATAGTTTGGTTTGTATAGTCATATATTTACTTTCAGTATAGGTGTGAGTCAGAGATTGGTTTGTTTAATCATTGTATGTTTATCTTCAGTACATGTGAAGGTATTTGTGAGTCCCATATTGGTTTGTATAGTTAATGCATATTTTTCTTCAGTATATTGCTATTAAACTACTAAACATCACATGATCACTATTTCTTATGCTAGCACATTATTGTTATTAAAACAGGCAAAACTCTCCATACAGTAGTGCCACTCAGTATCTACCAGGGTAATCAATGGATGCCAGAAAGCTCCTCACTGATGAAGGCCACAAGCCAGAAACTGGTCTCGGGATATTGGGTGAGTAGGCACTAGATAGGGATTTTATGTACAAGCTTTCTGGCATCCATTGATTACTCTAGTTGGCACTGAGTGGCGCTACTATATGAAGAGTTTTACCTGTTTTTATACTGTTATTACTTCTTCTTGAAGTTAGAATGATCTAATTTTTTTATAGTTATTACTGCTGATGTAAAAAAAATATTGTAAAGTAGATAAAACATTTGCAATTTGCAGGAGAGTTAACTTTGAAAAGGTTAACCTAATTTAGCTGATAAACATTATAGGAACTGCTATCAAATAAGTTCAAGTAAATAAAAAACAGTGTGTAAATTGTAGGAAAATTGAAACCGAGCAGTTTAGATAAATTGCTTCGTTAATAAAAATGCCGGAATGGTATTTTTTTTTTTGTCTTTTTGTGTATACTAACTGTACCGATGGCTTTGCTTATGTCAGTACGGCAAAATAATATAATGAAATATATAACTATTCCTGTGGCTTATATATTTACATATTATTTACATGAAATAATAATACTTGAGTTATCAACAGCAGTGTCACAATATATATATATATATATATATCACTAGATGGAGCTTACCAATAGCTCTAAACAAGCTTTCTTTTTATAAGTGCTGAAAGAGATAGAATTCAAAATCTCTATCGTTATCCCCACCTCCAATGACAGAGATTTTGAATTCTATCTTTTTCAGCATATATAAAAACAAAGCTTGTTTAGAGCTATTGGTAAGCTCCATCTAGTGATCATAAATGCAAGCTTAAAAGCAAGTTATGAAATTTATAACTTGTTATTATATATATATATTATGACCAGTTATACTACTGAATTTGATTAATTTTCAGTATTTTAGTTTAATTTATGCTCCACTTGCAAGTGAATATTAAATATGTGGTATAAACAAAATTTAATTAGTTTAAAATATATTTATGAAATTGAATTTTACCATACTTTATCAAAAACTACAATTCCATCTCTATAGTATGCATTTCAATATGTAGCCGACAACATACTTTGTATTGTTTAAAATTTATTCCAAAGATGTGATGTGATGTACTATGAATTCTCTTTAAATGGAGTCAGAAATCTCTCAGCAACTAAGCCCAAAGAAGTCTGTTAGC
Organism: Epiperipatus broadwayi; assembly: GCA_028023455.1. NCBI lineage: Eukaryota > Metazoa > Onychophora > Udeonychophora > Euonychophora > Peripatidae > Epiperipatus > Epiperipatus broadwayi. The sequence goes on along the minus strand of JAQFVV010012409.1, from coordinate 12,746,625 downwards.
CACTTTACCTTCCCCTTCCATTCCCCACCCTAATCTTTCCCATAATCTGCTCCATCCCATTTCCACAACATAATCTTTGTTAACTCTATGGCCTTTATATCTAAATCCCCCTTATCTTTTCCTAAACCCAGCATAAAAACCAATAACCAACTTTCTGTATAATCACTGTTCATATTTATTCTCCTATAACTTCATTATTTGTACCCTTTCTGCTTTCAAGCATTTACATTCAATCAACAGATGCCTAATATTTTCTACACATTCCTTACACAATTTGCACACTAAATCACCCATATTTTTCCATTTACATGTATATTTTCTTGTTGCTAAAGACCCCGTTCGAGCCTTAAACAAACTACTTTCTTTACTACTATCATAAATTAACTCATACCCAATGTTATGTTTACTTCTATATATATTTAAACTCTTCTTACCCTCCATACTATTTCTCCATCTCTCCAACTCCCGACTCTTTATTAATGCATCTATTCTTTTATCCCATTCCTTATCACTATAACACTCAACAGTCTTCCTAACACAATCATCCCACTTATTATACAAGTGTACTGATATAAATTCTTTATCCAAATCTTTTGCATTCCCCATTACCTTTCTCACCCATCTTGTTACCCAATTAAATACTATTTTGGTTAATCTTTTATTATCTATAAACTGCAACCTACCAAACAATTTCATTTTACTTTTTGCATCTCTCATATAAAAACTTGACCATCCCATTTGTTTTTGAATTACCTCCTTTGCTGTCCATACCTCTGCATCTAATGCCTGTCTTCCTACTTCTCTTTGTACTTTCTCTAAGTTATCTAATACCCATTTACTAACACATAACATATCATTACCATATGTTAACGCTATTGCCATATGTTAAACCTGCTACTGCAACTCCATTCCATACAATTCTAGCTGCATCATATTTATTATATGAAAACACTGCTAATTTATTTACCAAACCCTTTCTTTTCTTTGCTTCATTTACCAATTTTTTCTACCATTCATCCAAGCAATTTTCCTGATTACTTAAGATGATTTTCAAATAACTATATCTATCCACCACACTTAACTTTATATCCCCCAATAAAAATTTCTACATTCTCTCTTTCTCCAGTATTAACCATCATTATATTTGATTTTTCTTCACTAAATTTAATCCCCATCTCTTTACCCATCCTTGCATATGTCCTCAACGTAGCTTCCATATCTTCTCTTGTTTCTGCACACAAAAAGATATCAACAAAAAAAGTCCCATCAAAACATATACTCCCTTGCTACCTATTAATGGTATCTCTATTACTCTTCCTAGTTTTTCTATTGCTTTCTCCATTTCACTCAAATACAACAAAACAAAATAGGTGACATAGGGCATTCTTGCCTTAGTCCCATCTCATTTTTAACTTTAACTGATAATTTCTAATAATATTTATTAAAGCTTCATCCATTCCCAAATTTGCTAAACTTATCCATAATCTATTTTTATTTACTCTATCATATGCCTTCTCTATATCTATAAAACTCATATATAACATCTACCTGCATTCCTACTCATATCCATAAGTTGTGTAACTACAAATAAACTATTTCTTATAGGCCTATCTGACCTAAAACCTCCTTGCATTTCCCCCACTACATTATTTCCTTCCATCCATTTTACAACTCTTCCAGCCACCATATACGAGAAAACTTTATATAAAACTGATATTACCATTATTGGTCTACCTTTTTCTTTAAATAATAATCTTACTCTTGTATTATGTGATGTGATGCACTGTGGCTTCTCCTTAAATGGAGTCTGGAATCTCTAAGCAACAATGCCCAGATAAACCTGTTAGCCACTTTATCTTTCATTTCCCACTCTAAATTTTCCCATATTCTGCTCCATCCCATTTCCACAACATAATCTTTGTAATCTTTTAATCATTGCTGCCATCTACTGGATTTTTTATGAAGTCATTTGAAAAAGTTTGTAATTTCCACACATTTTTATATTTGAAAATTGGTAACAATTTAATATCATAAATCAAAAATTTATAGCCTATGTAATTCTTGAGAGAAGAAAAAATTGCACAAGATTTATTAACATTGGTGCAATACTTGCTAAGTTATAAATTAACAAAATCAACTTTCACATTTATATAGTAATAAGAATAGCTGAATGCAGTGCTTTTTCTAATTTGCATACTTTCTGGTCATGATTAGCATAATTATTAAACTTTTCAGAACCTCTTTTACTTATTATATTGTTTAACCAATGCAAAATGATCACTTGTGTTAGCTGTTCTTCATGTATATAGAGATTAATATATCAAGCAAGCTTCTGGATAAGAATGAAATCAATTACACTCAGATATCAATGCAGTCTCATTTATATACAAATTAGTTCTGTATAAAGAGCTTCATGATATAATGATAATACATTTACTTGTTATGTCTAGGCCTGTGTCATATACTGAATGAGAAATCTTTTAAGAAACGTATGATTCTTTTTTAAGTGTCTCGCTTATAGCTAGTTCAGCCAACCTATTTCTTGTTACATTTATTTAGAAAATAAAACAAGAATAAAAAAATCGATTCAACCCATATCATCCAGCAATTGATAAGTCTTTTAAAGTAAGTAATAAATTGGTTTGGTGCTTTGGAGGTCATATAACATCAAACATCAGAAAAGGCAGACTTTTAGCTTCTGAATTGACCACTAATTTACTGCACTAAATCACATAAAGCTATTGAGAACTGTTTTCTTTACTACTGTAAAAGATTATTGAAGTGTATTAACATTGTATTTTTATTGCATAATAAAAAGATACAACACGATGCCAACATAATGAATCAGAAGTATACAAACAGAGGTTTTATGAAAATTTAAAATTTTAATACAACAATATAGCAGTAAACATCACATGATCACCATTTTCTATGCTTGTTTTATAAGTGTTATTAAAACAGGCAAATCTCTCTATATGTATTGCCACTCAGTGCAAGCCAGAGTAATCAATGGATGCCAGAAGTCTTGAGCATAAATTCCCAGACTAGTTTCTGGCTTGTGACCTTCATCAGTGAGGAGCCTTGGATCTGAGAGCACTGCTGCACAAGCCCCTGGCATCCATTGATTACTCTGGCTTGCACTGAGTGGCAATACATATAGAGAGTTTTGCCTGTTTTAATAAGTATAGCAGTATTTGGAGATTAATTGCTGAAAGATGTACATTCGAAGTTGTATTACATATGCATTTGGTTTGAATAAATATATTTTCAAGGTACTTCCTTGCAAAGAGGCATGTATAAACACAAGGATTGCGATTATTAGTCTATTTAATTTTAACATTTTATTTTTTATTTTTCTTGATTAACTTTTGCCTAAATTTCACAATAAATGAATAAGTAGTTTATCTTCACTTGTCTGGGTCTTCATGTTTTGACTATATTCATTAATATCTATAAATAATTATTTACGTAGTGCAGTGTTTTTATTTGTAATAATCATAAGAGAATCATCCCAACATGAGATGTATAAATTTATAAAGCTGAGGAATATTCTCACTTTCTAAACACAAGATAAAGTTTCTGAAAAAATAAGAATAAACCCACCGTAACTTTTTGGGTCAATGTAGGTAAAAAGGATAAAGTGGATTCATTCTTATCTTTTTAAAGATTATTTTGTGTTTAGAAAGTGAGAGTATTCCTCAGCTTTATAAATTCTTACAGTGAATGTATTGGGAGGATTTCTTTATGAGTATTATTACTTAATAATAATAATAATAATAATAATAATAATAATAATAATAATAAGAAGAAGAAGAAGAAGAAGAAGAAGAAGAAGAAGAAGAAGAGGAAGAAGAAGAAGAAGAAGAAGAAGAAGAGGAAGAGGAAGAAGAGGAAGAAGAAGAGGAAGAGGAAGAAGAGGAAGAAGAAGAGGAAGAAGAAGAAGAAGAAGAAGAAGAAGAAGAAGAAGAAGAAGAAGAAGAAGAAGAAGAAGAAGAAGAAGAAGAAGAAGAAGAAGAAGAAGAAGAAGAAGAAGAAGAAGAAGAAGAAGAAGAAGAAGAAGAAGAAGAAGAAGAAGAAGAAGAAGAAGAAGAAGAAGAAGAAGAAGAAGAAGAAGAAGAAGAAGAAGAAGAAGAAGAAGAAGAAGAAGAAGAAGAAGAAGAAGAAGAAGAAGAAGAAGAAGAAGAAGAAGAAGAAGAAGAAGAAGAAGAAGAAGAAGAAGAAGAAGAAGAAGAAGAAGAAGAAGAAGAAGAAGAAGAAGAAGAAGAAGAAGAAGAAGAAGAAGAAGAAGAAGAAGAAGAAGAAGAAGAAGAAGAAGAAGAAGAAGAAGAAGAAGAAGAAGAAGAAGAAGAAGAAGAAGAAGAAGAAGAAGAAGAAGAAGAAGAAGAAGAAGAAGAAGAAGAAGAAGAAGAAGAAGAAGAAGAAGAAGAAGAAGAAGAAGAAGAAGAAGAAGAAGAAGAAGAAGAAGAAGAAGAAGAAGAAGAAGAAGAAGAAGAAGAAGAAGAAGAAGAAGAAGAAGAAGAAGAAGAAGAAGAAGAAGAAGAAGAAGAAGAAGAAGAAGAAGAAGAAGAAGAAGAAGAAGAAGAAGAAGAAGAAGAAGAAGAAGAAGAAGAAGAAGAAGAAGAAGAAGAAGAAGAAGAAGAAGAAGAAGAAGAAGAAGAAGAAGAAGAAGAAGAAGAAGAAGAAGAAGAAGAAGAAGAAGAAGAAGAAGAAGAAGAAGAAGAAGAAGAAGAAGAAGAAGAAGAAGAAGAAGAAGAAGAAGAAGAAGAAGAAGAAGAAGAAGAAGAAGAAGAAGAAGAAGAAGAAGAAGAAGAAGAAGAAGAAGAAGAAGAAGAAGAAGAAGAAGAAGAAGAAGAAGAAGAAGAAGAAGAAGAAGAAGAAGAAGAAGAAGAAGAAGAAGAAGAAGAAGAAGAAGAAGAAGAAGAAGAAGAAGAAGAAGAAGAAGAAGAAGAAGAAGAAGAAGAAGAAGAAGAAGAAGAAGAAGAAGAAGAAGAAGAAGAAGAAGAAGAAGAAGAAGAAGAAGAAGAAGAAGAAGAAGAAGAAGAAGAAGAAGAAGAAGAAGAAGAAGAAGAAGAAGAAGAAGAAGAAGAAGAAGAAGAAGAAGAAGAAGAAGAAGAAGAAGAAGAAGAAGAAGAAGAAGAAGAAGAAGAAGAAGAAGAAGAAGAAGAAGAAGAAGAAGAAGAAGAAGAAGAAGAAGAAGAAGAAGAAGAAGAAGAAGAAGAAGAAGAAGAAGAAGAAGAAGAAGAAGAAGAAGAAGAAGAAGAAGAAGAAGAAGAAGAAGAAGAAGAAGAAGAAGAAGAAGAAGAAGAAGAAGAAGAAGAAGAAGAAGAAGAAGAAGAAGAAGAAGAAGAAGAAGAAGAAGAAGAAGAAGAAGAAGAAGAAGAAGAAGAAGAAGAAGAAGAAGAAGAAGAAGAAGAAGAAGAAGAAGAAGAATGAAGAAGAAGAAGAAGAAGAGCAGCATTAA